>JACGTJ010001070.1:6545-18306 GCA_014858695.1 Chrysomya rufifacies | reverse complement strand
CCGGGTACACAAATGACATTGAAAACTTTCCATTTTGCTGGTGTAGCATCCATGAACATTACCCAGGGTGTACCTCGTATTGTGGAAATCATTAATGCCACCAAAACAATATCAACTCCAGTTATTACAGCAGAGATAGTTAATAATACAAGCATGGAATTTGCTAGGAAGGTAAAGTCTAGAATAGAAAAGACCACTTTAGGTGAAATCTCCTCCTATATAGAAGAGGTTTATAAACCGGACGATTGTTATTTGGTTATACGTTTGGATTTAAATCGTATTAAAGTTTTGGGCTTGGAAATAAATGCAGAAACCATAAGATATTCGTAAGTTTCTTAAAGTTAGACAAACTATATAAGGAACTGATAAAATTTTTTATTTCTTTGAAGGATTTGTACTTCCAAATTACGTATTAAACCAGCCTTGGTGGATATTATGGGTTCTTCTATTATAATAGTACGCATAGACAGTTCCAAACATGGTGCTGCTTTAAATGCTGAATTACAACGTTTATCCTCGGCTATACAAAATGTAGTGGTAGCTGGTTTGCCACATATTTCTAGAGCCGTTATAGCCATTGATGATTCCCGCTTGCCAGCCACCTATAAATTGTGCATTGAAGGTGCTGGTTTAAGAGATGTTATGGCCACTTATGGTGTAGTGGGTACTAAAACCAAAAGTAATAATATTTGGGAAGTTTATAACACTTTAGGCATAGAAGCGGCACGTACTACTATTATGACTGAAATCACTGATGTTATGGAAGGTCATGGTATGAGTGTAGATCAAAGACATATTATGCTGTTGGCCAGTCAAATGACTTCGCGTGGTGAGGTGTTGGGTATAACACGTCATGGTTTGGCTAAAATGCGTGAAAGTGTTTTCAATTTGGCATCGGTTAGTTTCAAAATTTAAAATATATTAGACTTATATTTACAATTTTTCTTGTTATATTTTTAGTTTGAAAAAACTTCGGATCATTTATTTGATGCTGCCTATTTTGGTCAAACAGATGCTGTGGATGGTGTATCAGAGCGCATTATTTTAGGCATGCCGGCAGCCATAGGCACTGGTCTTTTCAAATTGATACACAATCATGAAGATACTGAATTGCCAGAAATACAACCACCCATATTTTCTTCTATGGCGGCTTAAAATTTGAATTTCTTTTGTCGCTTTTTTTAAAGATAAGTTTATAGTTGTTTTTTTTTATTAAACAGAATTTAATATTTTTTTTAATAATATATGTATTAAAATTAAACATAATTACATTTAAAATTGGCTTTTTTTTAATATTATTAAATTTGCTGATTTTTTCTTAAATATTTTTTTGAGCTGAAACTTAAAGTTTTCGTTTTTGTTTTTTTAGATTTTAAAAGCAGCATTTTTTTCTCCATTTAAACTAAAACTAAATATTTATAATTGCAATAGAATTGTTTAAAAATAAATCCTTACTGCCTCGTCGGCAGTTTGTTCTACCGGACAGTAGGGACATTTTAATATATGACCATTACTTAGCTTGTTTAAAGCATCATTGGATATAACATGACCACAGGCTAATTTCTTTGGGGGATTATCTTCAGTCGATTGTTGTCTTAATATGGGACAAGCAAATATTGAATGATAACGATATTCTGGATCCAAATCAATTTCAATTGGTAATTCATCTCTACCGCTCCAAATATTTAGGACTTGACGGGATTGCATTACCTAAAAACAAGACAATTTTATATATACACACCTAGGAACTAATGCAAAATAAATTTGCCTTTATTTACATACCTGTTTGATGTTCAACAAAGCCGGCAAGGCTGTACATCCAGCATTTACCACTACAGACAAGGCTGAATTCTTGCTTATACCCAAAGTATGACAGGCATCTTTGAGAAAGACATATGAAGCTTCAGTCCAGGTTTCATTTGAAATTAAATGTTTATATGGGGAATTTTCAATACCCAAAGGTAAATATATAAAACAACCCATTAAATTGGGTATTTCATGTTCAAAACGATCTATAAATTTATGAAAATTATTACGGGCATATGCTATAGCCTCTGCTTGAGCAGAAATACCCTTCGATATGATTTGCAAAAATGCCAAACGATGTAATTTAAATTCCAATGAAGAATTTTTGGCAATCAATTCATTAGAATAACGTGAAGTCCATTCTAAAGCTGGTTTCAAATCTTTTTGTTGTATACACTTCCAAATACGATAAATTTCGGCAAAACTACGTTCCGAATCAAATACTTCCTTGGCCATGTCTTCAGGCATTTTAGATTCTTTAATTAACATTTCAGCCACATCATCCATACCCTGACGGCAATAGTGTTTGGCGATAACCTTATTCAATAACATAACATTTTCCTCATCTTGAAAGGCATCAGTGCGTGTAGTGGCCGTAAAATCTGAAACAAAATTGCGATCTATAACTTTGCCCACTTTAGATACGGCACCATGTAAATCACGATGTTCACTCGAAAGACGTTGTAGTTTTTCATTGGTCTTTTGCAAAGCCTCAGTTATGATGGCTATTTGACTGTCCGTCAAACGGGGAGTAGCAGCTGAAATCAAAAATTTTTCGCTTAAAAATTTGTAAATATTTTATACTGGAAAAACAAACTTACGTTCCATTTCTACTTGCATTTCTGCCTCGTCAGCCATGGGATCATCGGTATCTACTTGGGTGCCTGTATTTATAGTTCCTGTCATTTCTTGTTCTGCTTTGCCCAATACTTGCATTAATTCCTCCAGCAAAGTAGCCACATCATTGATTTCTGCATCGGCCATTTCTTTTATTTCGGTAAATTTATTAATAACACGATCCAATTCTTTTTCTACAGCCAATATTGGCTCCAATTCGGAGGAGGCCATTGTTGCAGCTATTTTGTTATAAAAAAATTCGTTTAATGGGTCAATACTTTTTTATCTGCGTCTCGCTTTGAGAATATTCTTTTTATTCGTTTTATTTTTAATGTAGTTTCTTAACTTTGTTATTGTTTTAATAAAATTTTGTTTATATTTAATTTATTTGTTGTTTTATTATTTTTAGTAAAAATTTGTTGTTATTTTTCACGAAAATAAGTCTGCAGAAAGTTTTTTTTCCTAAACAATGGAATTATATTGTTTTTGTTAGACTTAACAGTGTTGAGACTTGAAAGTTGTGGATTTAATGTCAAGTTTACTTCGAAAAAAAAGTACCAAAATCAGTAAATTCTTATAAAATTTTTTATAATTATAAGTCTTTAATATTTCCTAGCAAAAGGATACCAAAAAATGTCATACATTAACAATATTGTGTTAATAATTTATTTAATTTACAAATAAATTTGTTCAAAATTAAACCTTTTTGTTAAAAGTACCGAAAATTATGCAATGGTATTACACTTGCCATCCCTGATGCTTATTATGCACTTTTTGCTTTTGTTGCAAAGTACTACGGCGACCTTGTTTATTTTTTGAAGCCGTCAAAAAATTTTATCAAAGCACAGTGGCTAAGAAATAAATTTCATAAGTTAACTACCGATTTTTAAGAATTTTAATAAGATTCCTAAATTTTTTTGCTAAAATTCTTACATGATATTAAATTTTCTATCCAATTTGAACGAAATCAATATTTTCAGTAGACACTTTAGTTATATTAAGAATATTTATAAAATAAGAAAAAAATATATATTTAGTCCTTATTACACCATGTGAAACTCATGTCTTCCGGACAATATTTGTAACTTGTGCAATGACATAAACGATGAATTGCATATAATTTTTAGTTTCACTAAATTTTACAGTGAAACTAAAAAATGGTTTTGGTAGACCTTAAAGAACAAAAAATTTGGCTTTGTTCAAGAGAAAGTGAATGAAAATACCTGTTTTTATTCACTCTTGATACTTCCCAGCCAAAGAAGGCATAGATAGGTTAATAGGGTTTTATATTAAATTTAAAGTCAATTTATATTAATATTCTTCACTGGGAAATAATTAAATCGAAGAAAATAATGGCGCCGATAATCCGTATAAAGATGACGCCGTTGAAAATTAAGCCTCATCTATGTACTCTGTTGTGGTGTATTGATGGCAAAATTATTATTGTATTTTGTTAAACAATTTAGCTGAAAAATGAGTGAAAAAAGGAAAAATAAGAAATCTGTAAGTATATTTCTACAATCACCGTAAAAATGTAAATAAACGTCCATTCCTAGAAAGAAGAAATCGCCAAAGAATTTGATTTGCCCGAACGCAAATCCAAAATAGCCACAATCATGAAACAGGATGGTCAGGCCTATTGTATTTGTAGAACTTCGGATTGTTCCAGGTTTATGATGTAGGTTTGGTGAATAGATTATAACATTTAGCTTGTGTAATACCTATATATTTTGTTACAGTGGCTGTGATGGTTGTGAGGAATGGTATCATGGTGATTGCATCAATATCACTGAAAAAGAGGCCAAACATATTAAACACTACTATTGTCAGAAATGTAAGGAAGATGATCCCACTTTGCAGACCGTATTTCGTGTAGTGCCTGTGGAGAAGACCGCTAATCCTATGGGTGCTATTATGCCGGTTGAACAGGAAAAACGTAAAAAATCAAAAGATCTTACGGCTACTTCTTTGGAAGCAGGAATGATGGTGGCAAAAAATAACATGAAAGTTAATCGTTGTGGCACTTGTGAGGGCTGCCGTACACCTAACTGTAATAATTGTGAGGCCTGTCGTATAAGAGTTGGACATAAACCGCGATGCGAAAGGCGTGTATGTTTGGTACAATTGCAGGCACAAATTTCGGGACAAGTACAACAACAAGTTCAACCTCAACAGCAGCCTTCAGCTCCCGTTCAACCTAGACCTACTAAGAAAAAAGAAAAACCTGTAAAAGATCGCCAACGTAAAAGAAAACGTTCATTGACTCCAGAACCTTTTATAAATCCTGAATTAGAGGGCATACGTCAGTGCTATGGACCTGGTTGTCGGCGCAATGCTCGTCCCCAATCCAAATATTGCAGTGACGAATGTGGGTTACGTCTGGCGACGGCTCGTATCTTTCAAGTTTTACCACAAAGAGTACAAGAATGGAATCTGACTAGATGTCGAGCCGAAGAGGAAAACAAAAAACAATTAGATCAAATACGTTCCAAACAGGCCATGGTACGTTTTGCTTTAGCTGAATTGGATAAACGTCATCAGGAATTAGATATGATAGTGGAAAGAGCTAAACATTCTACTCTGGATCCAAATTTTCAAGAACACAATGACATTGAAGACGAACAGTCAATGTATTGTATTACTTGTGGTCATGAAATACACTCTCGTACTGCTATAAAACATATGGAAAAATGTTTCAACAAATATGAATCACAAGCGTCGTTTGGCAGTATCTTTAAGACACGTATAGAGGGACAATCAATGTTTTGTGATTTCTATAATCCAGCCAGTAAAACATACTGTAAACGTTTGAAGGTATTATGTCCTGAACACTGTAAAGATCCTAAAGTTAGTGATACAGATGTTTGCGGCTGTCCTTTGGTATCCGATGTTTTTACACCCAATGGAGAATTTTGTCGGGCTCCTAAGAAAAGTTGCTATAAACATTATGTTTGGGAGAAGATACGCAGAGCTGAAATTGATTTGGAACGTGTAAGGCAATGGTTAAAAATGGACGAGTTACTGGAACAGGAAAGACAAATAAGACATCAAATGGCTTCTAGAGCAGGAGTTTTAGGATTAATGTTACATTCTACTTATAATCATGAAGTAATGGAGGAATATTGTCGTCAACAACAGCAACAATTAGCTGCTCAACAACAAAAACAGTTAATGGAAAAACAATAGAAAGCAATAAACATGTTAAGTGTAAATTTGTAAAAGAAAAAATATATTTAAAAAAAATAATCTGCAGTAATAGGAAATAAAAAGAAAAAAAATAGTTAGTATTGTTTAAATCCCATTATATATGGAGTAGACATTAAGTGGCTTAACATGGCACATCGAACTTGTTCCGTTATAAGTTCACCATTCAAAGAAATTGTTTCATAACGCCTGTTTAAATATTCTTCTATTTGCTTTTCATGCTGATTAAAGAAACGCATCTGTAAAGGAACTAAGTTAGTATTTTAAGTTTTCTTAGTCATTTTACAACCTCTTGTTCATAATAAGAACAATTCTCTTGTGGTTTATTCAATTTTGGCTTATAAACTAATCTTTGCATACATAATTTCTCCGAACATTTTAAATACACCAGTTTATTGGGTGGTATTTTAAAACTCTCCAGAAGATTTTGAAAATCTTGTAAAGTATGTGCAAAATTAAGTAGAATCCAACCTTGTTGCAAACAATCTTTTTCTAAAACTCTTTGAGCTATTATGTTCAATAATGCCTTAGATTTAGCTTCACAATTGTTGTAATAAAAAGCTCTTTGTAGCTCTCGGTCTAAAGGATCGTAAGGCTTGTCATCATCTCCTCTTAAATGTTTTAAAATTAAAGATTCAGCATCAACTTTTTAGGTACGCAAACTGAGTTATTTCTATAAAATTCTTTTGTTTTAGAGAGTAATACTTACTTAACACCAAATTAAATTGTTTTTGCAATGTATGGGCTTGAGTTTTCTTGCCTGAACCTGGTCTTCCAAATATCACAATACGATATAGAAAACTCCGGGAGATTTGCAAGGATTTAATCGTGTTATTATGTCCTTCATTAAGACAGTCTTTATATATTTCTTCAGCTATACGTTTAAGATTTTTACCAATCCATTCTTGAGGATTATCGGGTCTTGCTAGAGAACATTCAACTAGGATTTTCTGTTAAATTAGAGGTTACTGAATATACAAGAGAATTTTAATTAAATATTGTATATAACCTTGGCGATTTCTATTAATTTATGTTTTTCAAAATAAACCATAGTTTCGGCAGCATATTCAGTTAATTTATATTCTGTATTTGAAAGAAGGGCCATTATTTTAGATATAAGTATTTTCAAAAATATGTCAAAACTTAAAAAACACAAAAATAACGTTAAAATTTAAAACTGTTTTCTTGACAATATTAACCTTAAAAATACCAAAAATTGTTTAAACTGTCAAAAATTGCCTAATACAATTTTCTCAGTGTATTTTTCAACAGCTGTTAACTGATAACAATCAGCTGTATATTCAGTCCCACTGTATCAACTGCAATTATTTAATATTGCGTTATTATTAGTTGAAAACATTCCACGGGCGATACTTGATTTGTTCACTAAACAAAAATGTCTATAATACCTCCAGTTACTAGACTTTCTTCCTCAATAATAAGAATATTAGGTTGTAATCCCGGACATATGACCCTACAGGGCACTAATACCTATTTAATAGGTACTGGGCAAAAGTAAGTTATTGACAATAATAAATAAATAGAACAAAGTCCATTTTATTTTCACTCAATTTTTTGTTCTCCCCAGACGAATTTTAATAGATACTGGTGATCCAGATGTACCTGAATATATTAAACATTTAAGTGGTGTTCTGAAAGAGGAAAAAGCTTCTATAAGCACTATTATTTTAACCCATTGGCATCATGATCATGTGGGTGGTGTTAAGGATGTTTTGAAAATTATTAATAATAAAGGTTTTTATCTTAAATTTTTAATCTTAAAACAAACAAGCATGTCATTATTATTATTTTTTTAATTACCATTACTTTTTCATTATAATTTATGTTAATTCAATTAATTTTTTAAAGAAAACTTTCATAAAGATTGTCAGGTTTTCAAATACCTAAGAACTGATGCTGAAGATGTTTGTCCCGAAATTCCATCTTATATAAAAGTTGAAAAACTACAAGATCATCAAGAATTTGAGGTTGAAGGTGGAAAAGTTAAAATTGTACACACACCAGGTCATACCACCGATCATGTGGTCTTAACTACCCCAGAGGGTACACTCTTCAGTGGTGATTGTATATTGGGTAGGTTTTCATATTTTGTGAAAAAAAAAATTTACATTATAAGCTTAATTTTTCTTATAATTATATTTAAGGTGAGGGTACTGCTGTTTTTGAGGATTTATACGATTATATGAAAAGTTTGGAAAAGATTTTAAATCTGAAACCCTCTGTGATTTACCCGGGTCATGGCAATATCATAGAAGATCCATTGGATAAAATAAAGTATTACATCAAGCATCGTAATCAACGTGAGGAACAGATATTGGATTTCTTTGTACAGCGTCCTCAAAAGAAATGGCAGGCCATGGATGTTGTTAAAGTGGTGTATAAGGAAACACCAGAGAAGTTATGGCCCGCAGCAGCTTATAATGTTAGTCATCATTTGACTAAGTTGCACAAGGAGGGCAAGTTATTGCACTTTGAAGAGGATGAAGATGTTTATATGCTTCAAACTTCTAGCAAAATATAGTTTAATAAATTTATCGAAGTGTAAAATGTAAATAATTGTTATTTTGGTTAAAAAAAAAAATTATAAAACTGTAACATAAATCAGAAATTTAGTTCCACTAAAAATCTATTCTTTTCAATATATTTTAAGCTTTATTTAACAATAACGGGGACGGAATCAAGATCATTCTTGTATGTTTTTTCTTTTTATTTCATTTTAGCAGCCACATTTGGCAAATTATAAATTTTTTGTTAAGCACAAATTTGATTCTTTTTTTTCTTCACTTTTGAAGATTTTCTTCAAAATTTAGTTTTCGTTTAACAATAAAAATCTTCATAATTACACTTTATTCGTTAACAATTCACTGCAATATTAGACTCCACTCTATTTCTACACTACTTACTTTTCCTCTTCTGGCTTAAATGTTATAGTTTCATCTTTGAAATTATGCACTTCATCAAACCATATATCATCAGGACCATCTGTAATCTCTTCGAAACTTGTGGGGAATGGTGGTGCTGTTGTATGTTTACGCAGAGGTAATATAGTGTCATAGATATAAACTAAACCATTCGTGGAACCGGGTATTGCACTGCCATTAACCCACATAACATTGTATTTTGTATTAATGCGCCAAATGCGAAGACCTTTAGCAATACGCCATCTATTACCCATATGACCGGGCATTTTAGTACCAGGCCAAACACGACCCTTTTCACCACCACCACCAATATTACCAGGACGACGATGTGTCTTGGTGACGCCATGAGAGGCAGGCATACCTTTGAATCCGTGACGTTTGACAACACCTTGGAAACCGTGGTCGACGCTGGAAGTAAAGAAATTGTAGACATTTTATTAAAAAAGGAAGATTTTAGTTTAAAAAGGAGACAGTTTCCTTTCAGAAAAAAAGTTTGAGCTATTAATAAAGTTTAAGCTATGTTACATTTTTCTTTTAGAAAAGTAGCTTGTCTAAGTTTAGTAAATTAAAAAATACATATACATTTTTCTAAACAAAAATATCAACTTACGTTTTTCCTCTAACATCAATATAATCTCCCACTCTAAAATGACCAACATTTAAGGGAGTACCCACAGGTATGGCAGCCGAAGGCGAAACAATAAATCTTACCAAGTGTCTCTTAGGCATTATGCCAGAATCTTTAAATAAACCACAATATTCCTTAGTCAACGTAGAAGGATCACAACTTTCTGCACCCACCAACAAACAACCGTATTTATTCAAATTGGAAACATTTGGTTTGTGTGTGGGTTTATATTCCTCTGGTGGTATATACTTAATAACATGATTATCAACAATTTGCAGCAGAGTAGTACGTATCTTTTCACCATTCTTTAACCATAAGGGATATTGGCCTATTTTCCGGGCTATAACACCGCAACGACGTACGCCTTCAGTCCAGGGTTGTAAATTTAATTCTTGTGTCTTAACCAATTGTTCACGTATGGATTGATCATAGGAGGGTACACCTTTAATTAAGGCAGGTGGACCAAATTTATCGTGCACAACTTCTTGTACGAAAGACTTGTTTTCTGGGGTGACCAAGTTGTCACGCATCTGAAATAAGACAAAATTATAGTAAAATTTTTTGGAATTATTGAAAAAAATACCTTGCGTTCCTTTCTTAAAAACCATGATGGATTCCTTAAGTGTGGCCGGCTTAAATGACCCTTTTGCCGTACTTGTGTAACAGCTACAACAGGCCGAATACTGTAAAATAACATAAAATTGAGGTTAGATAATGTTTTTTGAACAGCAAATCATATAAATTTTATGAAAAATATACCTTAATTTATTAAAATCCACTATTAAGGTTCTAAGCATGTTTATTAAATAGTTATTTTGTTTATTTAATTTTTAATACAATAATATTTTTCTTTTAAAACATCAAAATTATAAATACTTTAATAAACCTTGCCGTTTATTTTGCTTTTTTTCATTCTCTCTTTTATTACGGATCTTCTTCTTGTTGGTCACTCAGCTGTTTAATAGCAAACAGTATGTTCAGTAAAGGTTTATATAGAGGGGAATTTGTTTACATTTTTATAAATGAAAATGGTTACCTTGTGTTTTAAAATAGTATTAAGTTTGTGTTAATTATTGAGAATAATCATTTAATAAAATAAATTTCCTTACAAATATATTTCTATTATAATTAGTGTAATTACTATTAATTACTTTATATTATAAAAACTTTTTCGTTAAAGCGTATGTTCAGTATGTTGTTAGTATAGTTGTTAACCCTAATTCTATTGGCATTTTTTGACAGTTTTGCAATAGAAAAAAATAGCAATAGAATTTTTATATATTTTTGGTGAAGATTTTATACAAAAATATAGTTTTCAGCAAAAATAAAGCCTGTAATATAAATATTTAAGTAATATTTATTTAAAATCGATAAACAGGCTTAATGTAAGATTATTAGAATATCTTGGAATTAAAAAACCAATCAATTTAGACAAAATTTTTATTACTACAATCCGTCATGGCTGGCATGAATAATTATTCAACTTTAATGTAGGCAATTTTTTTTGCTATAAGGAAGCATCTTTTTTGTTGTTTTTAATCAGAAGCTAATTATAAACTTTATCACAATTCAAGGTATGCTACCAATCAGAGACATTTAAGAGCTGAAGATGATGAAACAGACAACATAGAGGGCAGGCCGACAAGACCACGTAATATTTTTAGTTCGGTGGCACCAGTGGAAGCCACAAATCCAGCTGTAAATATACCCATACAAAGGTCACCACAAATGCAGTAAGTTTTTTTATAATACAAGATATCTTCAAAGAACAATTATTTATTATTCACTTAAATATTAGATTTCAAACAAACGATGTGGAATATCAAGCTTATTTGGATAGTTTAAGAAGTGTTCAAGATGGCATGTTACCCGGCATGAAAACCGTTAATTCCGAAAGAGATTTATCATTGCCTTTAGATAAACACAGAATATTAGAAAATTATTACGATAGCCAAGAGGATGGTAAGTGTTAGATTTTTTGTTTAACATTTGCGTTTTGTTTGTTATGTTTTTTTTTTGTGTTTGTTTTTGTGCTTTTCTCTGAATATAGAAGATTTGGAACCACCAATTATAAGTACTTTTAGTTATCCCAGTGATAAACGTATGTAAACATATGAAACAGACAAATAAAAGTTTTAAAATGCATGTTTCATAGGGTTATTAACAATTTCTAATATTGGTTAAGGGAAAAGGTTATTTCTTATTTAATATTTTTTCAATACTTTAAACTCTGATCTTTTTAAAATAAACAAATTTCTATAGCTAAATAAGCTTTAATTTTTTTTATTGAAAATTTTCATATAAATAAATTTTATTTGAAAAATATAAAAAGAAAATTTTTTGA
>JACGTJ010001062.1:12933-30641 GCA_014858695.1 Chrysomya rufifacies | reverse complement strand
TAAATTGACGGACTATTCGTTTCCAAGGTTTTGTTTTTGTGTCAGAATTTACCAAGATATCCTTAAAATTGCAAATTTTTCTCACATATTTTAGAATTCTATTATTTTATATTTTTTTTTATTTTGGAGGGTCATTTGTACAGAAACATGTCAAAAATACGCCGATTTAATAAATTACACTTATGTGTTAAAAACCTTATTCTTGGGGTTTCGTTTGTATGGGGCTAAGCGATAAATGGACCACGACCATTTCCAACACGTTTCGTTCTTCTATTAATATAATAATCTGTAACTTTTATGGGCACTAGGTGAAAAAATGGACCTATCATGACCATTTTTGAGAAGTTTTCTCTCCTAACAAAATAATAATCTGTACGAAATTTCATAAATAAAATTTCATATATAAAATTGCGGCCTCAACCACATATAGGTGTAAAAATAGATCTATGATGACAATTTTCCAAAATTTTCATTCCCTTAAGAAAGTAATAATCTGTACCAAATTTCATCTAAATATCTTTGAAATTACGGCCTCATCCACATATTTTATCACCATTTTGGAAGGACATTTGTATGTGGTCTAGGTGTAAAAATGGACTGATCATGACCATTTTCCACAAGTTTCATTCTCCTAACAAAATAATCATCTATACCAAATTTCATAGAAATATCTTTAAAATTGAGTCCTCACCCACACTTGTATGGGGGCTTGGTTTAAAAATGGACCTATCAAGACCATTTTCCACAAGTTTGATTTGTATATAACTCACTCACTCAGTTAAGCGAGTAATGAGTTTAAAATCTTATTCTGGGGGGTATATTTGATTGGGGGCTAAATAATGGACCGATCTTAGCCAATTTCAATTTGGTCCCAGTGCCAAAATATTTCTTTGTGCCAAATTTCAAGACGATAGCTTCAAAATTAAATTGCGTCCTGTAGAGTTTGCACAAGCTTTACAAGGACAGCCGGCCGACAGGACGCCCAGACGGACATCGTTTAATCAACTCAGAAAGTGATTCTGAGTCGAACGGTATACTTAAAGGTGGGTGTTCGAAATTTTTTCTCTATGTTACATCCGCACAAACGCATAAAAAATTATTATATGAAAACCTTTAGTTCTCATACCCGCAGCACTTACCAACCAACATTAGGGTAATATTTAGCATAAATATTTACGTAAATAATTCGGTAAGTATTGCAGACGTCGTAAGTTTTTTCTCGAAGCATCGATTTCAGCATAAATAGGATAAGTAGCCATGAGTCAACTGCGAAATAATCTTTTTGATAGTCATAATCAAATATTAACTATAATCGATTTTCCTATGGCGTTTTCTTTTTTTTTTCATCGTTTATATAAACATAAGCTGAGTCCAATTTTTATTATTTTTTCAATAAATGAAAAGCTTTATTTAATATGTTGACATGATTTTTTATTTTATATTTTAAGTTAATTTAACATTATCGAACAACATACAACACTTGAGTGTTTTTTTTTAAAGGAAGTGGCGCTGGGTAATATGTTTATATGATTAACTTAATTATTATAGTTCTTATTAATAAAATAATGTTTTTAAGGTTATTTTTTTCTTTTTCTTATTTTTTTTTTTTACTATTTACATACAGGTGTATATATTTTTGTGTATTTTTTTTTTATATATTTTACTTAATTTCTTTAAATAAAGACTACATTATAATTTTATGCATTTAAGTGTATTTTATATTTTTATTAATTTCAAAATGTATTTTCAATGCAACCATAGTTTCTTAAAAAGCCCTAGTTTGTTAATTTATAAAAAAATTAATTAAGCATTTAAAATGTTCGTAATATAATTGATAAAAAAGTGTGTTTTGAAAATTTACTTAAAGTTGTAATAATTTTTAATATATGTATATATTTTATATGTATGTATCTACTATTATATATTTAAATTGAAACATTTCAAATAAAGGAAAATATCAGCTAAAATATTTACAATGAAGAATATGTTATATTTTTTTCTCTCTATTAATTATGACCCAAATGCAGATGACAGTGGTTCAAAAAGGCAAAAAAAAAAAACAATGTTGAAATATTAAATATTTACGTATTTATAATTCATAGCTATTCCGAATGATTTTAATAAACAGTTTTTGTTAATCTAAATTTCCACTTAATAATTAATATAATTAATAATTTGTCGATGAAAACAAAAACCAAATTGTAAAAATTATATTTTATATGTAAATATCAGTTGATAATCGAATTTAAATAAACAAAATAGTAAAATTACTTTGACAAACATATTTACGCTTACAAAATAAAACTGAGGTAAAGTGTGGGAGTGGCTGAGTATGTGTGTACTTGAAGTTATTAAAAAAATAATAATAATAAATATACTCTTTCTCAAGTACATAAATTTAAAACGAAATAAACAAAAAAGGTTTTAATTTAGAGTCCCTCTACATCCTTGTGCACCACATAGACATGGTATTTTTTCATCTTCCAATGGAAATTTGTAATCATAAGTAATTTCCTCATTCACTCCAATTGGTTGTTTAGAATAGATTACAATTTTCTTTTCAGATTCAATGGTAATGACTTTTGCATAACAGTTGGGCTAAAAAAGAAAGCAGCAAATTAAATATGCAATTTAAAACTTTTTTAAATGTTCAAAAAAAAAAAAAAATAAATAAATAACCACAAAAAATGGATTGTATAATTAGAAAATACTTACGTTGCAGCTGTGATTTATGAAGCGAGCTAAATTTCCACATTTTGTGGCATCTATTATAGTTTCCATATCTATACGGAACAGATATGAACTTCCTATACCAATTGCCTCATATTTGGTTTCACGTAAATCGGCTACAATGGGTCGTATCATTTGACCAACATATTCAATAACCATTTCGTCAGCTGCAATTGGTTCCATGGCAAACAGACCCCAGTCGTGAATGGCAGATTTTGCAAACTTCAGTTGTTTTTTACGGAACTTAAGTTGATTAAATTTAAGCAATTCAGATTCGCCTATTGAACCGAACGCAGTTAAGAGACGACGCTGATTTGATCGGGCTTCTCGAGAAATACCTTGCATTTTCGACACCAATTTATTGTGCGGATTCGTTAACTGATCATCACCACGATCCACATTTTGGGAATTTTCGACATTTGCTTTGGCATGATGATACTTGTGTTTGGCCTTTTCTCGAACATCTAACTTATAGTAGCCTTCTGTCCGGGCACAACCAGTTTTATGACGTTTAAGTTCATCATCCTTCTTACGTTTCTTATTCGGTGGTGGCACAAATGCCCGATCTGTCACACAATGATCTACCCAATGAGTATTGTTAAGCCAAAATCTAAAAAGAAACACAATAATAGTAAAACACAAGTGAGTACAATGTGAAGTTTTATTAAAATAATATTGCCTTTATATTAAAATTTCTATAGCATTATAAAGCAAAAGACAGCCTTTAAGCAAAATGATGGTATTTTTTTAATTCGGAGTTGACAGTCTCCCATCAAGTGCGTCCACAAGTGGGGGGATGGGAGCTTTCTAATAAGAGATTGCGATACATATGTAGAATCGGGTAGTGACTTGAGAACTAGAAATCAGGCGAGCATATATCTTCTCCTACTAGACCGTCGAATAAACGTCCAAACTTCTCCCGACGTGGTCAATAGGTCCATTAGTGAGGTTGCTAAAAACTCTTCATGGCTATGTTTGTCAGTGACGGAACCATTAATAAAGAAAATCGTTACTAATCTTACAGAAGCTCCTGGGAATATACTGGCAAACCCAGGCCCTGATAATGATTACCACCTTTTTTGATTTATTAAGTTACGAAATATTTAATCATTGTTAAAATCATGAATCCAAAAAGAATAGTTTATTCTTTTAGTAAAACCCTAAAAGATGAAGTAATGGACGATTTGAGCTTTACACAAACAGTTCTTAAACATTTCGGATATTGTAATGGATCCATAAATAATTCTGTGCCAAAATCTTTACTTTTTGATAAATGTTAATCTAACATATTTCGTAGAAAGATTCTGTTAATCAGTGAAGATTCATATATACATGACCTTATAAAATCTGATACAACTCCAGTGCATAATAGTTCTCTATATACAAAATATTAAAATAGCATTAATGTTCATACCATGCAATTTGTTAGAAAATGGAATAAACCTATGCTATATAACTTTTTTCAAATCACACAAAGATGCCCGAAATACTTTTGAAAGTAAGGAAACAGTTTTCGATAAAATTGGGCCCAAAGTAAAGAAGTACATATTGTTTATAATAAATTTTCTAAACATTCTTTTTTTTTTAACATAACTTTTCAATCGAACCAAAAAATTTTATGAAAAATTAATTAAGGATATCAATAAAAAATAAATAAACATATTTACAAAATATTTCAAATTAAATTCAAAAAATGTTTACATATTTCGAATACATACCCATACGTGTCCTCTTGCAAATGCATTTCATAACATTTTCGCACATACTGTATATCCTCAGCATCAATGCCGCGAGTGAGAAATTCGTAGAGAACCATCATTTCATCCGATGCTTCGCGAGGTTTAAACATCTCACGTGGTTCAAATGTTGCTATTGCTTTAGCATAATTGTATGCTGCAGTAGCTGAAGATATATCAACAGAGTGTGTTCGTTTGCCAGCAGCACGATTTGACGTTGACTCTTCCTTCTTTTTTGTACGAGTAGAATCTTTTCGCGGCCTTCCAGGACCCGGCTTAGATGAGGCTACAGTATTCGTTAGTTGTTGTGTAAAATGAGATGGAACAACTTCTTCGCTAGTTGAAGCACGCGACGCAGGTGGCGTGGCGTATCCTCCGTGATCGTGAACCAAATATTGTTGTTTTTTCTTCGCGGTATCTCCATGCAGTTGCGGTGATGATAAATTCTTTGGTTTCGATGTATCGGCTTCTGGTGGCAAAGAGTAGCAATGCTCTAGTGCCACTTGACTGGCTTGACTAGCTTGACTGGATCCTCCATCTGATGATGTAGGTGACATTTTTATGTCGTCATTTTCTTCTTCTGTCTGAGAAGAATCTAAGGGTATATGTTTTTGTACTAAATCTACATTAGTGGATAATGACTCTTTTGTACGCATAGGAGCAACAGAATCATTCTGAACGACTGTATTAACAGATGTTGGCTGAAGTTTAACTTCATTAGCTGCAAAACCGTTTGAGCTTACAAAACTTGAATGTATCTGGTTGTTGTCTGTTGCAGTATGTGTTAATATACATGAATTTGATGTCTCAATTGTACTGTCAGTTTTTGGTGTCGGTGGTACAGCCTGTAGAGTTGGTTGAGCATTTTCATTTTTCGATTTTGAATCCTTTCTAGGTTTACCCGTTTCAGTCTTGGAGATTGTCGCAGTCTTTTCTTTTTTACCTTTTCCACCACTTGCTTTTTCACGTTGTTTTTCCGTATTGCTGAGGAATCCTAGTTCACCCATTAACCGGGCACCTGGTGTAGGAGGAGGTTTCGAAATGTCCGGTGTTACCGGCATTTCAAGACTCGTAGACTTTCGCGAAAATGTTAAAGACGGTCTACTTGCTACTTTAGCTGCTCCGGCTTTCGATGAAGACTTATCATCAGATGACGCATTTAATGTTTTCCCAGAGTCTTCTACTTCACGCAATTTACGTTCTTGTTCTTCAAGAAACTCTCGCTCAATTTGTGCCATATATTCTGTATTTCGTCTTCGTTTCTCTTGATATTCGCGCTCTTCTTCGGAATCGCTATATATTCTATCATATTCAAATAAACATTTCTTTATGTTTTGATCTGAGGTGCTTTCGTGGAGCTCCTTATTATATTTCTCATTGGTATGGTGATCTTTTGATTGAGATTCCGTTGCGACATCAGAAGTTTTGATTTCGGACTCTCCAGGGGCTGGTTTCGAGTTCTCTTTCTTATAATCTTGAGAATCTTCACCCAAACTAAGTGAACTATCTTTACTAATATCCTCCAAATCTGAAGCATTTGCAGGCAAGAGTGATCTTGAATCATCCTTTTTGTTATTCTGGTTTTCTGATGATTCAAAACCCTTTCTAGATGTTTTTGCCTCGTCTTCAGAATCTGAATATATACTCTTCTTTGCGATTGTTTCGCCCTGTGTAGCTGATATCGATTTAGTTCTACTACCAACATTAGTTCCATTTTTGCTAACATCGTCATCATCAGAGTCCGAATAGACGTCTTTAACAATTGCCTGTCGCGATTTTTGAACATTTTTATCTTTGCGCACTTTGCTCTTTCTTTCATCATCTGATATTGAGCTTAATTCATCATCACTAGCACTATCGTCATCAACAGAGCTTCCATCACCGTCTTCCTCGTCCTCCTCGTCATTATCACCTTCACTGGAAGACGATGATGAAAAAAAGCTTGAGGAACTACCCTTTCGTTTAATTCGTGACTCTGCCGAACTTGATGTAGACTTTTCCATTTGATTGTTTCTTGAGCTCTTCGTATCCTTGGCAATGGTAGATGAGTTGGTCAACGCAGCTGAGCTTAAATTCGAATCATCCTTTTCAGAATCTGAACCATGAACCATTTCTTCCTGGTCGCTGAGATGCTTTTCGGAGTCCTGTGCCTTTTGTGATTTTGGACTGGGTTGTTTTCTAATGCGACGAAAGGACGGTAATTTAGGAATTGAGGCACGTAGTCCCAGAGCTGGGTAAGCCGAATTAAAATCCGATAAATCTCGATGACTGTTAATCAATTGGTTAATATCTGGCGGTTTGTCAATACGGTTAGTGGTAGGAGCAGTAGTACTGTTAATGGCGGCAGTAACAAGACCGGTTGATTTTTCGGTAGCAGACTTTTCATTTTGATTTTTATGACGTCGACTCTTTTGAATTTGTTCATCCCACCAGGCTTCGAAATTTTTATACGCGGTATTTTCAATCATTTTTTTGTTAAAATCTCGCTTTAATATCTGTTTTAATTCATCGCTTACTCTCTTAACGACCTCTTCGATGTGTCTTTTGTAGGGATCTTCATCATAAACACTCGAGGGGTGACCTATATAATTGGAATAACCATCGCCAGGATAATATTTATAAACTTCACCATAAGGACCGCCATACGCATTAGCATTTGTTCCAAATGTTGGCAAACTACCACTTATGCCTGGTAAATAGGACGATTGTATGTAGGCAGGATGTAGGTATTGTGCTGAAGCACTATCAGCTGTTGACGGATATGATGGATATCCTGCTCCAGGATAATAATAATGATTTGAAGATGGGTGTGGAGGATAAACGTAAGCGGCAGTCAAATTTGTATTTATTTCCGGAGGAATCGGTGGTTTGCCTTTAATTTTATCCATTTCAGTTGCTTGTTTCTTCAAGCCTTCATTGGATGACAAACTTGAAAGTGACATGCGATCATCGTCTTTTTGCTTAGAATGTCCGGGGTATATTGGACTATAGGAATCCTTTTTAAGGAGTATCTCATCATCACTTGAGGAAATATCGCTAGCTCCATGATCTACATTATTTATTCTTCTAGACGCTGCAGATGTAGCATGTCGTTTATCGGGTGATTTATTCTTTTTATTAAGTCGTTTTGTCGTTGATATTTCATTAGAGTCTGAGTTCACTTCACCTTCTTCTTCATCACCTTGTCTAACTTTTTCCGTATCCGACTCACTACTATCCATTTGTAGAAAAGGAGGAGCATTGCCAAATGATTTTCCCTTAAACATAAGTGCTATACGTGTGTCCAGATCAACATTACCAAGATCCGTGTCAGTAGAAATATCGGCTTTATCCGAGATACCCTTTGAATTTTTATCTGATGGTTTCTTGCTAGATTCTTTTCGATCCTTCTTCGCTATGTTAGGCGTCATTTCATCCTGACTTGAATATCCCCCCGGAGGTGGAGGTTCAGGTTCATCCCAGTTTGGTGTGCCGTCTGGAGGAGGAGGAGGCAAAGGAGGCTGGCTTTGTGGTTGCAGAGGAGGTTGATGGGCAGGCCATGCTCTAGTTGTTCCATGCCAGAGGTGTGACGTAGTATTGCTCTCTGCGCTCTGATATCCGTATGGATGGTATGAATATGCACCCGGAATAGATGGTCCTACAACATGTACAGGCGGTTGTGCAACTCCTGGTTGTAGGGGGTAGTACACACCACTCGAAACTGGTCCACTATTTGTAAGTGTATCATTATAATCCCTTCCATAACGAGATGTGGAGTTGTATTTTTCCCGTGACTTGACAGATCGATCACGTTCGCGATCTCTATCTCTTTCACGTTCACGGTCTCTATCATTAGACCGTTCTCTATCCCTTTCCCTGTAATCACGTTCACGATCACGTCTATCACGATCTCGTTCCCGTGACCTATCATAATCACGTGCTCTATCACGGTCACGATCCCTATCACGTCTGCTGATACTAACACTGCCACGTTCATTACTGCGTTCTCTAGAACGATCCCGTTTATGATAATGGTGATGGTGTTTTGAGCGATCTTTATCACGATCTCGATCTCTATCATGACGTAGCCCAATTGACGATGATGAATATCTATCCCTGCTTTGCGCACGATCTTTGCGTTTATCACGAAAAGACAACCTTTCATCCTCACATCCATACCTGTCCGTACGGCTATGCGCACTATATCTCTCATAATCACGTTCCGAACGATAGGAATGTTGATAACTTGCAATGGTTACATCAAAACCATCCTGCGAGACATGGGAAACATACTCATGTTGATACTCCGTTGTTGAAGTTGTGGGTCCAACATGTGTATCAAGTTCGTTGCTCGGCAAAGGCGGTGCTCCAGTTAATGTTACGGAACTTGCTACTGCAGTAACCTTAGGTTTTGTCGAAGTTAAATTTTCTATTGTCTGTTTGCATACACTACCAAATGGATCGTGAAAAACACTCAGAATCTAAAAAAGTTACAAAAAGAACAAAAAAATAATAATCAAAAAAATCTAATTCGATACAGACAGACACTTTACCTTTCCCATTACAGACTTTTGATTATATTTCTCCACACATTGACGCGCAGCCTTGACATTTTCAAATACAATTCTTGCTACACCAAGGTGCTTATTTGTAGTTGGATGATGGTAAATTATAATATCGTCATACAATCCACACTTTTCAAGCATTCTAGATAAGAATTGTTTATCAATGTTATCATTTAAATTGGTTACAGTTATTTCAATGGCCGGTGGACTTCCAACATAGTTCTGGTCAATTTTCAAACTGCAAAAATAGAACTATATTTAACAAATATTCATTATAATTTGATATCTCACTAATTGATTACCGTGGGACTGTCAAAACCATAGGTTCAACAGGTCTGGCGCGCAAACGAATAACTGGGTTACGAGGATCTCGGGGCATCACCGTTGGGTATGTCGGATCATTTGGAACTACGCCATCAAAGCGGTACAATTTGATAGCACCCTTTGTTATAGCAGGATCCGAAAGCAATTTAAAATTACGAGGTGCTTTCTGCTGGGTGGCACTGCCACCCAGGTGCTCGGCCGAACTTACTGCACCATTGCTGTTCGGATGTGTAGGTGGCATGCGTATAAAATTGTTATCCATTAGGTCATGCATGCATCAACAAGCCTCCTTATTTTACTAAGACAAAGCCAGTTTCTAATTGATCACAAATGCGAATAAGATTCCTCCTTTAGAAAAACTATAAAAAAATGAAAGTTAATAAACTAATTTATAATTAAAGAATATATTTTTTACCTTTTAATTATTTTTGTAAAATCTGTTTAATAACCTCTACTCTAATATTGACTATATATGTGGTGAGACAACACACATATTTATTAGTGGATCCACCACATTTTCTGTTGCCCGTAACTAGAAGAATTGCGCTATAAGCGCTCTATGTGAAATAAAAATATTTAGTGAAATCTTAAAAATATATTAACATATTATTCAACTTACTTTTATATAATTTGATCTAAAAGTTATATTTACTAAATCTTTCAATAAAAGCTAACATAAATTATTTCACTACTTGTGTTCCGGCTTCTGATATTCTTTTTTTTTTTTTTTTTTTTTTGTGTTTAACAAATCTCTGAAACAGCTGAAAAACGAGCTGATAAATCTGCTTCAATATTTTATAATGAATACAAATCGACTTTCATGAATATTCCTTATTTATTTGACTGCATTTGGATAGACAGTATTTTCGATATTGTTGGGTTTACATGAAAAAATCTTCATATAAAATCGAAAACAATTTCATCCAAATGACGTTGGCTCCAAAAATCAGACGTCAACAGCTCTGTAGACAGAATTTGGTTTGCTCGTTTTCAACCATCGACGGTGAAAAGAAAATTTCTATTTTTATTAATCTGCACTACTTTTTACTAACAATTTTTATTGTGCAAATGATGAACGGCTACTAATGCAAACTTTTTTACTATTTTTGGTTAACTTATTTAAAGTTTTACTAGTTTTTTAACGAAAAATGTTGTACAAAAATGAATTCAATGTTCACCGTCACAGCAAGAAAAATGTTAGGCAAAACGTATCAAAGCTGCGCTGCTCTCAATCTGTGTTGAACACAAGTGGTAAGAGTGAGATAGACAATAGCAAATGCTTTGTCAACGTGAAAACTGACAACTATGGCAACCCAAATCAAAAACCCATAAATGCATAAAAAAGTACTAAGAACATAGTTGCATTTTTAACAATGTGGTTATATATAATTCAATTTTAAGAAATATATAAAAACGAAAGGCTACATTTAAAGCAAACATATTGAAAACATAAAAAGCTGGAAAGCCAAATCAAATAAAATAAATAAATGCATATTTGTTATTACTAATAAGTAATTTGCTATCATTTATAGTATTATAATTCACATCTCCTGTCAAATTGTCTTGAAACTTTTGTGTATTCATTAATCTTTCATTTTTTTAATATTTAAACTTGTCAAAACAAGTGTACTATTTTACTTTCTAAAAACTACAAAAATGAGCCATTACTATGATTACGTAATTTCATCTAATAACAATTAAAATCATTTTTTGTATATTTAAACACAAAAAAATTGCTTTTGTTATATCAATATTGATGTTAATACAAGATTCATCAAAATTTAATTCGATTATCCATATACCTTGTATGGTTTATCGTTAAATTCTCCATCACTTACCTTATAGATTTCGATTGCATCTATCCGGAACTAAAGATTTACATAGCTTTAGTATATTTGTTCGATAAAACTTTTATTAATTTTTATTTAATACCTAAAATTTTTATCTAATAACTAAAATCTTTTCAACCACTCACATATATTTTTCTTGTCATAGGCTTGAAATTATCATTTGAAAAATCCTAATAAGATTTTAAATTTATTAAGCAATTTTAATTTCCAAAAATATATCTAGATCTAAATTTTGTATAAAATATTGTAAATTTACCTATAAATCGCCTAATATAAACCGCTAGATTATCATTACTCGTTCCTTTAACAGCCAACTTCAAGTGAATTACTTGCTGTCAGAAGTTCGTGGTTGCATCACAGTTTTGTGAAAAAGTGTCTTTTCAAAAATAAAATTGGTAAATATTAAAATAATTGACTAAAATACATACTTAAGTTTCTAAACAATAATCTCTTATTCTCAAAATAATTTGTTTTCTATAGAAAATGGCTCTAAGAAACTTTTTGAACGGCTTGATTGCCATGCCCGTTGTCCGTGCTGATGATGAAGAGGAGTTGGTGGATCCACAAACTACATTAAGGGTAATATTTCATAACATAAATTTTTGGGCCGAAACGTGACAATCCATATGGAATGAAATTTACATATTTAATTCTATATCGAGTGGCACAATACGCCCTTTGTACTATGATTACCTATGTTCTACATTGTTCATACCATGTGTGTTTAATGATTATTTTTATATTATTTTTTAGGAACAATGCAAATCAAAGGGACACATTGAAGCCCTTTACAATAAATACCAGGCCTGCAATGACCGTGTCAATAGCCGTTCAAAAACAACTGAAACTTGCATGGAGGAACTTTTTGACTATGTTACCGAATTGGATCACTGCGTAGCTCACAGTCTTTTCTCCAAGCTTAAGTAAATTCGTAAAATCACTTTAAAATTCTGTGAACGGGTGATGGATAAATGTATGACAACATTCTTTGAAATGTTAATGCTTTTCATTTTCCATGCTTTGAGAACTTCTGTTTATATTTAATTAGATCTAAATAATAAAGTTGAAAACATTGAAATTAACATCAGACTTTGTAGACGCGTCACATTTCTATTTGAATGAACACTAGGGATATACCGGACAGGTTATAACCCATAGTTTTCTGAAAAATTATTTTTCAAGAAAGTTTTCCGCATCGAAATCAATGTCTGAAATATGTACCGCCAGACATCCAGACGGTCGTATATTGATAATTCGGATCAGAAAATGATCGTGTGTAGAACGATATACTTAATTTTTTTTCTATGTTACATACATCCACCCAAAACGCATTATATCGCTTCCTCCTATGGTAGTGTAGGATATAATAAATTTTTTTGTACTTGCTTATTATTGTTTGAGTTAATTTTCTTTGTATAGATTTTGTTGGACATTCGTGAAAATACCTCCAAAATAGATTTACAAAAGTATATATGACCGCAAGTGATTTTCAATAAATACTTTACGGTTGAAGAAAATTGATTCAAACGTTAATATTCATAAAAAAAACTAAAAGGATCGTAGAAAGGGTGTTGGACAATGTTTTCCGCCCACAAAATAACATATTTTTGTATATTTTTTACATGCCATATGTATTTACATCGAAGAACCATTAAAAGATGAAATTTTGATGCACCATTAGAAAGTAAGAAGAATATGGGACACAAAAAATGAACGTGCCCAACCCAATTATCAAAATAAGTGACTTTGTAATTATATCACAAATTTGTAGCAGAACGAATTAAGATGTAATTTTTAAAACACCATTAGATAATAGGAAAAATGTTTGACACAAAAATTGGGCATATTCCTACAATATTTATTTTAAATTAAGATTAAGTTTTAGATGCACTACTAAAAAGTTAGAAGAATATTGGACACAAAAAATGGCAGAGCACCTTCTTCGCATCAAAAACGTGTAAAGATGAACTTTTGGTTTATGTTTATACCACCAAATTTTCTTATTAGGTCATATAAAAAGAGATGTTCTTTGCTTCATTGTATAATTGAAGCAATTAGGGCTTATCGAGGATATATGGCAAAGCTGCCCTCTAAATCTTAACGATCAAAAAATGCTGACTTCAATATTTAGCCTTTAAATGTACTTATGAATATTTTCTGGAAAAGTATAAAAAATTCGGCCAAGCAGAATTTAACGTTTGTTTTTTTGATCTTATACACCACATTAGGTATAGAGGGTATAATTTATTTGTGCGGATGTATGTAACAGGAGAAAAATTAAATTTAGCTTTCTCATTTACAGAAGGTATGTAGTAAAATGTTGAAGTAAACGAAAGCACATAATGAAATAAGTATATACAATTTCTGAATTAATATCTTGAAAGACTTTATTGAATTTGGAAAATATATTTTAATTTAGAATGTTAAAAAAAATGAATACACGATTTAAGGTCATCTTAGAATCTAACATTAGATATTTTAAAACTCAATGAAACATACAGACTTTTATTCTTTTTTATCATTTAGTGGCGGTGTTCATTACACACATATTGCCAGGTTGTCTCACAAACGATAAATTAAGAGTTCGAAAAACAAAAGTATTCAAACCGATGTTCAAACAAAGAATCGATTTATTTTGAATTTAAAGGTTTACAAGTTCGTAAAAATTCCATTGAAATATAAAAATCTTCCTTATTGAAAGATTTTACCAAATGATAAATTCAAGAATATTTATTAAAAGTATTGTGTTTCAAAAGATCATTAATATATTTAGAGCAATAAGAATGGTTTGCGAATGCTTCTATATCGCAAGAGTCACATAGGCTGGATAAGGGTAAATGAACTCTTATTAGATTCAAACATTTTACATTGCAACACTCATATAATTGCAATTCTCAAAGCTTTCTACCAAAATGCTATGCTAACTTTGTGACAGGTGTTGATAACCAATAATACAAATATTACTATAGCTGAAAGAAATAGGTGACACTTTACGATGATCTGATTTTTTTTTTGCTCGATTTGTTAGAGTATAAGTATGGAAATATATAAGAAAACGGAATTCTTAGTTCTATAACTTTATAAACATTTATCAAAAAATTAATTTTTCTTAGTGTTGATTTATAGTTAAGAAAATAAAAAATCTTGATATATAAAAATTAAATATTATATTATTAATTTAAAGAGAAATAATATAAAACATTGTGTTGGAGATTATGATTTTTATTTTTTAATATATTAATAAATGAAAAATGCGAAATATTAAACATTCCAAAAATTACAACTAATGCGACCACGAAATATTAGTGATTCATTAGCCAAATTTTGTTGTTAATGAAAAATTTATTCAATTTTAACAATATAATGTGCTTTTGTTTTATATTGGAAACTATTAAAATAGTATCGTGTGCTATTATTTACGTATTTTTACGTTAATGTGGAAGCTTAGACAGATTTGTATTTCAATTTGCATATACTTCATATGGTTTTACTATGCACTGATCTGATCAATTCGGGCCTGAATGTAACACCGTTGATACAAAATCGTAGACATCACTATTAAATGATGATTAAAAAAAGATTAAAACAATCATCTGATTTTCTAGTTTTACCTGCTGCTCTTGTACCATGTTTGATACCATTTTATATATGTCGGGTCGTTGAGTTTTTGCATTTTTATTTATAAATACCTTGGCAACTCTATTTTAAACATAAGCTATAAAATAACAACAAATTGTAATAAAGTGAAAAACAAAAAACAATGAACATTTTCATGATTATTTGGCGTTTCCCTTCTTTTGCTTTTTATCGTAGAATGTAGTTCCAATCAGTTCAGCTATTCATTCATTGGTAAAACAAGAAATAAAGAAAGAATATAAACTTTTTGATGATGTGTAAATTTAACCTTATAAACAAAGAATACATTTATAAATGAAAATTCGCTAGTCCGGTTTATCTTGTAAATTTTTTGGAATTCTTTATCAATGCTTATACAACATTTTATACATTGTAGATATTAAACAGATAAAAAGTGGTCATCAAGTAAAATTATTAAAAGTAAAACAATGATAAAAAATATGCTATACAAT
The DNA here is from genome assembly GCA_014858695.1 of Chrysomya rufifacies. Taxonomy (NCBI): domain Eukaryota; kingdom Metazoa; phylum Arthropoda; class Insecta; order Diptera; family Calliphoridae; genus Chrysomya; species Chrysomya rufifacies. The sequence goes on along the minus strand of JACGTJ010001062.1, from coordinate 15,369 downwards.
TAATATAATTGGCATTGACCTCTTTTGAATTTTGGTTATGATACTCTGTGTTGTTTATTGGATTAAGATTTCTTCTATTTGTGTGTTTTATTTTAATAATTTTCTACAGATTGAGTGAGCAATAAGATAATATATATGTATATGCACATACCTGGCAAGTGAAAAATGAGTGTCATATATAAATTTACGAACTAACGGAAATATTTATCTAAAATATTTAAATTGTTTAACGGTACTTTCACGTTTAACGTGTTTACTTTGTTTTCTTCGCATTTTTTATATACACATACGAACATACATATGAATGAATGTTCTGAATTCATACCTAATTGAGCAAAGATTTGAAAAAAATAAATTTAAATTTATTTATATAGTAATTTAAAAAATAGAATTCATAAATATCATATTGTACTTTCACTTTTAAAGAAATTGCCAACAAAAAAATTTAGTGATATTTAGTTTGGAAAATAAAACAAATCATATATTTAATCACTTTTAAAAAGCCAACAATCATGAATATAAAGAATTCAACTTCCGACTTTACAAAAAATGTAATTAAAACGATTATTGTTCTGCTTTTTATACAAACAATATTTATTGGTAAGTTAAAATTATATTTACTCACTAACATAATTGTGCTAGAAAACTTTACATTCGTAATTAAAAATTCTATTTTTTTTTAATTTCCTTGACTAAAATAATATCATTACCCCCCACAATCCCTAGGAAATGAAAATACGTTTCCACATTTGATTTTAAAATTTTAAGAAATTAGTCGCCCGTATTATGCGCGAATTATACGACCATAATCACAAGTGGAAAAGTTCAAATGTAATTATCAAAAATACGAAAAGATCTATAATTATACTCAAATATATTTTAGAAAATAGAAAGTTAAAATAAAATAATAAATAAATTCCAGAAATCATTTTTGTTTATTTGCTCCTTATTTTTGAATGATATTGTATCAACTAATAAAATTTATATTCTCTGCTATCCATTCTTAAATACTTAATATTTATGCACTATGTTGGAAAGAATTCCCTTTTTGGTCCATTGTAGGGTGTCGGCAAGTTCAAATAAATTTAGAATTATCAAATATTAAAAAGCATTTAGAAACGATAATAGCACTAACGGAAAAATTAACGACACTGAAACTGAAGTAGCAACTAGTACTGTTCCTGAAATAGAACTGCAAATTTTAAAAATAATAGCGTTGGAAATATTAATTTACAAGAATTTTTATTGGCAAAATGTTATAAAAAAAATCATTTCTGGCAACACTGACGATAACTCTCCTAAAATAGTAGATAATTCCGGTCGAAAAGTATTAAGTTTGGATACAGTAATCAGTTTTCATAATGTTATTGTTTTGATACAGTTTAAATGGAGTTGCCCCAATCTTTACCGAAATTTAAAGATTTTGAAAATAATGCTAAATCAAATATATGTATACAGTATTAAAAATTTGAATTTTTATTCACTTTTTTCAATAATAATAAACAATTTTATTATAATTTTGAAGAATATTGATAATTTGGAGCCTGCAACTAAAATCTGTTGAAAGAATTTAACTTTTGAAAACGACGAAACGATTTGTATGCAAATTTGTACAATTAATTAAATTTCTTAGATCAAATAAAACAAAACAAATCGCTTTTAAATATAATTGTAAAAATGACTATTGAACGTGGAAAAAATTATTCAAAACCTTATGTGTCCTGTGTAGTTGGAAAAACCAAAACTTTATGAAATCGATAAAATAGTTTTAGCTGTGTCAGCTAAAAAAATAGTGTAAATGTATTAAAAATCCAAATCGTCATAGTCTTTGTTCCACTTTCAAATTCAGATTTCTTTTATAATCACGGTTTCCTAAACGTAAATTTCTCTAGTAATTCTATTTATTATACTTTAAGATAATTTATCGTTCTCAATACAATGCAAAATTGTATTAAGAAGAAGAAATACTTAAGATTAGCATTAAAGCAATCAATTCTAATATCAAATAACGGAAAAAACAAGTTTTCACTTTTAGAGAGTAGATTGTGAATTAGATTAATTAACATTTATAACTTTTTTTTGGAAATTAAAAATGTTGAAAATTTTTCTAAATTTTTTACAATTTCTTTAACTTTTCAAAAACCGCTAAGCAAATTAAAATCTAATGTAAATAATATTGAAAATATTTATTATTTTTTTAATATCGTTGGACATGTTGTTCCTAAGGTTTCAATATATGTCGGTACTGTTTTTGATTGAATTCAATACATAATGCACTTTTTTAATGATCATTGTATACGCCTTATATAGTTAATTTTGTTAAAATCAAAAAGTAAAATTTATATATATCGCTGCGAATAATTATTAAAAATTATTTTTTTATTTATTTATTCAATATAATCGAGCCCTAAAATGGGCCATATATGATTAACAATA
>JACGTJ010001062.1:0-12566 GCA_014858695.1 Chrysomya rufifacies | reverse complement strand
AATCAAGGTATGAGCTAGAATTCTCCTAATACTAAATTGAAATTAAAGAAAATTGTTTCGGTTTCCAAACTTCAAAACAATTTTTAGATTAATAGACCGAGAGTGTTCACTGAGTTCCTAATATTCATTTACAAGATTAAGGAAATTTAGAATTATTTCGCAATTACATTATAAAGACAATATTAAATTATTGTAGTGTATATTTTTGCACCATTATCTTATACATATTATATTATAATAAATGTGTTAAAGTATTTTCTTCTTTTTTTTATCAATGAGTCATAGTCTAAGACTCATTCCATATTATACATTAATTTCCATATTTTCTTATAAAAATAAATTATTTTTTTTTATTATTCTTGTAAATGTATCAGTTATAAAACTAGTTAATAAATGATTGAAAACAGGATTGCCAAAATTGTTACATTCAGATGGAAACTGTATTCAGTTTTTTAGTTATATAGTAAATTTTTGTTCAAAATGTTTACTGTACTTTTTCATCAGTGCAGATGAATTATGATTTTTGTTCTTGACAAGAAAATAGTAATCACAAGAACTGTATCTCATTGGTCTTTCTATTACTCATTGACAATTTTATGATTTTGTCTGAAAACATTCTTTTATCAAATATTTTTTAGATTATTAATAATTATAATTACGTTCTTATAAAACTCAAAGTGTCATTGGTATCATTAATTATATTTAACCGATAAAAGAAATAATCTTTGAACTTTTTTTTTTCAAAACTTTGATAAGAATAAAGTAGCTCTTTTCCATTTTCCTTTTAAGCTTTATTCAAAGTAATTGTTATACCCCTGCACCACCGTAGGTGGAGAGGGTATAATGCGTTTGTTCGTACACCCACCTTTAAGTATACCGTTCGACTCAGAATAACTTTCTGAGTCGATTAAACGATGTCCGTCCGACCGTCTGGACGGCTGGCTGGATGTCCATGTAAAGCTTGTGTAAACTCTATAGGTTGCAATTTTGAAGCTATCCTCTTGAAATTTGGCACTGGGACCAAGTCTATTGATCGGTCAATTATTTCACCTAGCCCCCATACAAATATACTCCGCTGAATAAGATTTTAAACTCATAACTCGCTTAACTGAGTGTGTATTGTGATGAAATTAGGCACAAATGGTAAAAATATGTGGGCAAAAATATGTGGGTGAGATCGCAAATTTAAAGTTATTTGAATGAAATTTGGTACAGATTATTAGATTCTTAGGAAAATAAAATTTGTGAAAAGTGGTCGTGATAGGTCCATTTTTACACCTAGGCCCTATACAAATGTCCTTCTAAAATGGAGAAAAACTGATAAAATATGTGGGTGAGGTCGCATATTTAAAGATATTTGAATGAAATTTGGTACAGATTATTATTTTGATAGACGAATGTAACTTGTGTAGAATGTTCTTGATAGGTCCCTTTTTACATCTAGTTTCCTTATAAATTTCCTCCCGAAATGTTGAAAAAATTATAAAATGTGGATGATGAACAAAACTTGTGGAAAATGGTCATGATAGGTCCATTTTTCACCCTTAAAAGCACACACCCCGCCAAACCCCCACGCCAAATACAGTTTTTAACTTATAACATGATTAAATGAGCGTGTATCGTAATGATTTGATTTCATTGATTTTAATATAAGAACTAAGTTTTGGATTTTTATATCACAATAGTGATTAAACTATTCTTCCACAATAGTGATTAAAAAGTAATCCCCGGAATGAGGTTTTGAACATATAATTTGCATATCATGTGTATATTCTATCTTTTTCTTTACTCATGTGTCAAATTTTACTCTAATCGTCACATTAGCCTCCATACAAATGCCCTCCAAAATGATGATAAAATATGTTAAATAAATGAAATATGTCATGTTTCTGTCAAATGACCGTCCAAAACAAAAAAATAATTGAATTCTAAAATATCTGAGAGAAATTTGTAATTTGAGGGATATCTTGGAAAACTCTGTACGTATTGACACAAAAACAAAACCTTGGACACGAATGGTCGGTTTACATCGCATAAAGTGCTTTAGTTGGGGCTTGACCGACTAAAGCACTCTTACTTTTTTTTTGTTTGTTGAAATGTCTTAGGAAAAATGATGGGTAAAATAGGTTTTAATATTTTTTAATCAAATTGTATAAAAAATGATTTTTCTTTTTATATAGCATAAAAACAATTTGTAAAAGTATGTGATTGTACTTTATCACTTACTTCATATTTAGTGTCAATATCGTTTTGTTGTTTTTATTTTATACTTCATTAAATGTGCCAGTTAAAGCATGTGTTTTCCATTAATCCAATATTAAATCGGTAAAAAGATTTAATCAACATTGAAAAAACACATAAACTTCATGCTTGATTTCTGTAAAAAACCTTAAATTATTTTACAATGAAAAACTGCATTCGCTGCTATTTAAGTAAACAAAGATTATTGAGGAACATTATTTTTTTTAATTAAACTGTAAATATAAAGTCTATAAGGTCATATTGATCTTCAGCTTAAGTTGTTTTATGACCCTATCTATATAAGCGTAAGTGTAGATGGTGGTATAATGCGTTACAGATGATGTTTGCTCCATATAAATATAATTATTATACTCTCTCCTTAAAATAAAGCTTTGGCCTCTACCTCCCCCAAAAATATTGTAGTAGTTGCTGGGTCGGACCTAGACTTAAGAGATGAACATAAAACACAACTCCGGATTCTACCACCTTACTTGGGTCTTTGATACTTGGAAGAAATAAGTAGAGTAGGAGGGTGGGCTAGGAGTAAGAGAGCATGAAATTGAATAAATGGAAAAACTGGAAAAAGGGATAGATATCAAAAAGAATAGGCTATTTATAAGAAAGATTACGAACGAATTTAATACCGAAAATTGGCCCGTTGGTCTGATAACATTGAGATAACAATGATTAAAATTACTTCCTATTACTATTTGGAATAATTAGAACTAATTACATTTGACAAAAAATGAGCATAAACCTTCAATATTCACATTGGAGATCTCAGAGAAGTCTCGGTTTCAAGTTACTGCATGAATATCGGACTTGAGATCGCCATCGGCCAATAGTTAAAGTAGAAAAGTCTGCGATAAAAACAAGAGGCGTTCTGACACAACAAAGACTGTGCCGTTCCCAATCCATACCCAACATGTGATTAGAGTCCTCATGACAATCACTATATATTAAGCTGCCCGCCCAATCCTACTTCACTTGGTGCAATTTCATTTGGGAACCCAAAGAATTGAAGTATCATAATTTCGTGACCTTGACTTCCCTACCTTTACAGCAACTCCCTTTTGCATTGGTTAAAATTGTTATATAGCTCCTTAAAAAGTACATCCAATACTTATGATTAGAGTTCATATTAAATCGGCGTATTAATAACGCTGATTTAATAAGTTTTTTATAAATTAATTTACAAAATTTTAGCGGGAAATATAAAATATTTAATCACTTGGCCAAAATATATTACATAAGGAAAGAATATTTTTTGACAAAATTCAAATTCAAATTTACATTTTCTATTTTGTTTATTTAAAGGTTCTACAAGTGCAATTAAATGTTACAAATGTTCCGTAACAGTTGAAAAAATCTATTCATATTCCAAAAATGCAACAATTATAACACCAATGTGTTCAAAGTTTGATGAGTCTGATGAATATATTGTCGATTGCCCCTATTCTACTATGTGCCTTAAAACAATATCAACATTACATCTTCAAAATGGTCAGCAACAAGAAACCTACACGCGTGGGTGCGCCCCTCAAAAGGATACAAAGCAAGTATGTAAAAATAAAATGAAATGTATTGTTATACATATAAATATGACTCATAAGACATATCAATATTATTCATATACATTAGGGTAATAACTTTCAACAATTTTTGCATCTATTTCAAAAATTCCTTATGGAAAAGTATCCCAAAAAATCAAATTAATTTTTAGTGTTTAAAAAAATTTTAACGCAACAAATGCTTAGAATTTTTTGGTAAAAAAAATAAATAAATAAATAAATGTGTTGTTGGATTAAAGAAAACAAATCTTTTGCCAAAATATTGTAGATCTTATGGAACGTTATTGCCTTTCTTTACAATTAATAATGTTGTATTTTTCTATCACAGAAATAGGGAAAAACAAATTTAATACATTTATTTTTTATATTCTGATAATATTATTCATTAAATGCTAATTTTTTAGACAATTTTTGGAATTATACAAAATCCATTTCTACAATCATGATGTAAAATATTTTAAATGGATTTCAGTTCGATCATTAGAAAGCTTGTTAAATATAAATTTTAAAACGTTTTTCAAAAGGAAAATTGATAGTATTTTAGAAGTCGCGTTTTGTGCATGAAGTTTAATTTGGCAAATTGTACGAAATGATGGTACAAAAGCATTTGAAGTACAAATAAAGTTGTTACCCTAATGTATATTATTTAATAACATACGATTATAACTCGTTCAGCGCATGAATAACAGATAACATGATGCCAAATAATTAAAATAATGTATTCTTTTATTTTTTTTTCTCTCATTTTTAAGGTCTTCAATAACGGACGATGGCAACAAGAGCATTCAGTGCAAGAAGTCTATGAAGAAGGTTGTGGAGACATTAAAGAAAATACAATTGCTGCTTCGTTGAAAACTCTATGTTACTGCCGAGGAAATTTGTGTAATTCCTCAAATCGAATACTCAGTACGAATACGATGACTGTGATAGCGTCTTTAACAAGTGCTTTTATATTTTATATGACATTATTACAAGTCACAACATATACATAAATAGTATGCTTAAATTTAAAAGTGCTTTGAATTATTAAATATACATACAATTGTATATTAAAAATTGATAGTGCGTTATATTTTTATATCGAGATAAAACACTTTTACTCAAATTTATATAGATTTATTAAAAAAAAAAAAAAACGTTTTGAAACTATTTATCATAATTTTTTTCATTTTTTGTAACTACAAACATACTTTATGATTGTATATTAAACTATTGTGTTCTTTAGCAAGACTTCCTTACTATTTTCTCCTTATTTATAAGTCTATTTTATAATATAGAAAAAATATTGTGATAATATTTATATTTAAAGTGTGAAAATAAAATAACATTTATTTTTTTGTTAACACATGAAATTATTATTTATGTATTTTGTTTTGTCGAAATTATAAATTAGTAATATTTAACATATATTGAAAAATGGTTTACGATAAAAAATAAAAAATAAATTGTAAGTATGTAAAACATCATTGATATATAATTTAGAATACATTTTTTGGTATTTTGATTTTATACAAATAAAAAGAACAAATCTAATAGAAATGTTAATCGAAAAATTAAAAATATAATTTAAATATATTGTATATTAAATTTTGAAACACATACACATTTCTATGTGCGCACAATTATTTCGATATTTTGGATTCTTAAAATTATTCAACATTTTAATATGGTATTATGATACATATCATTTTTGATTAAATCATAGATAAAAATAATATAAATAAAATATATATTCTTTTTTTTTACTTTTTTTTTTAATAACACCATCAAGGATATTAAGGAATGCACAGATTATTCGCCCTCAATTGTTAGGCATTTGAGCGTAGAAAACAATACGATAGCTATTATATTTAGACAAAATATGGCGAAAGTAAATCATATACTTCACATCACATCTATTGCAAATTTCCATTGACACCTTGCAGAACATCAAAGCAAACGCCACAAACTCTCACTGGCTTATTGATACCAAATTTTAATATGGGTACATCGTTATTAGAGCATTTAGAGCATACAACGCGACCACAATGGCGACTAGAAATAAAATATTACATTTAAAAATACACACACAATTTTAATATTCTAAAAATTTACATTTTACTTACCAATGATGCTTCCGCATTGTGAGCGAAAATTTCGTGTTGCATTCTTGACAAAGATCAGATTCAGACCATGGTGACTCTTGGGGCAATTGATCGAGCAGTTTGTGCAACAATTGATCTGTGGCTAGTTTGAAATTAAAAATACTAATGCCTTCGCGATTTTCGGTTCCAAGGCAAGCACCATTTTTTACAAGCACTTTACAGAGTGGTGCTTGTCCACGCATAAATGCTAATAATAACGGTGTATTGCTATCCATGTCTGGAGCATTTATCGGATATTTTGGCATACATTCTATGAAAAGGTCACAAATGGATGCTGCATTGTTATCTTCGCCTGTACGGCATAGTTCATGCAAGGGATTACGTCCTTTATGATTAATGGCTTCTGCGTTAATGCTAGATTCGGTTAGAAGCTCCCTAACTATGGCTAAATGACCACCACGAACTGCTATGTGCAAAGCATTATTACCCTCACCATCAACAGCATCATAGTCGGATCCATTTTGAAGGAGAGCGGAAACAGCCGGTAAGTTTCCACGTTCTGCAGCAATGTGTAAGGGTGTTCTTTGTACAGCATCACGTTCATTAATACGAGCTTCTGCGAGAATAAGATTACGTGTTATCATTTCGTTGCGGGAAGCAGCCGCTAAGTGAAGAGGTGTGGATTGATTGGCGTCGTGTACGCGAGAGTTAACATCTACTTGAATTGCTAATAGGAAAAGAACGCTCTCAAGGTCATCTCTCATAATGGCTAAATGCAAAAAGTTTCTACCCCTTGAATCCATTTGTTCAGCTGCGTTTGGCAATCGATCGAGAATTCGTTGTGCTGCCCTGTGATTTCGAATGGTTAGTGCAGCCGCAAACGGTGTATTTCCATTTTTATCACGAATTTTCAGATCGATACCCGGATGACAAAGAAGAATTGTTATGATCTCCTCATGTTGATTTTCGATGGCAATATGTAAAGGTGTCTTATTTTCGGCATCTAAAGCATTCACATTTGCACCGTGATCAATTAAAGTTTGAAGTACTTTGGTAAGACCCCATTGAGCACATAAATGCAAAGGTGATGCCTTATCTTTGGCTTCGTCTCCACCTTCCCCATTCGGTCCAGGCTGGCGTGGAGAATCAAGGTCACATTGGCTACGAATAAGAAATATGGCAGCCGTTTCCTTATTTTCGTCTATTGCCCGATGTAGTAAAGTTTGTTGACAATTATCTGGTCCTGGACCCCAGCAATCAGTGTCGACTCCATGCTTTACTAAGACTTGGGCCACATCATCATATTCTAACTCTAAAGCTGTCCAAAGTGGAGGATCTCCTTTGTTATTCGGAGCACTTAAAGCCACACCACGGGTACAAAGAGCATCTACTACCTGTGGCATATGGCAATGAATTGCCAACTGAAGGGGAGATTCCTGATCACCAGTAAGTGCATTCATATCAGCTCCTTGTTGTAACAAAAATACCGCTGTATCGGAATCATGATTCAAAATAGCTTGATGTAGCAGGGTCATATCCTGACCATTACGGGCGTTTACATCGGCCCCACCTTTTATTAAAATAGGCACAAGTTCTGTTCGGTTTAAGAGTAAACTAAGACTTAAAGGAGAATCTCCGTTTGCGTTTTTACAATTAAAATTTGGACTCTCTTGACAGGACTCACTTTTAGTCAAATTACCATTATCACCAAGCACGAAATTAGCAAATACCTCTATCACATCTGCAGCGTTTGATTCCACAGCAATATGTAAAGCTGACTTCAATTCTGATACACTGGATTGTATATTAGGAGAAGCTCCTGCTCTAAGTAATTTATCGGCCAATTTCGAAAGGTTTTTTTCAGCTGCTATATGTAATGCTGTTAGACCACGGCTATTGACATGATTTAAATTTGCATAATCGACAAGAAAAATGGAAGCATCTTCCAAACCATGTCCAGCCAACACTTGCAAAAGATTATCATGAGTTTCCGATTTAAGAGGATTAGGTCTAGCGCCCAATTCTATTAATTTCTTGGCCAATTCCAAATCTTTATCCAACATTTTAACGAGACTCAATTCAAGTGGACACTTTTCATCATTGGTTCGTATATTTATATCAACGTTTGGTACACCAAGTAATAGATCAACCATATCACTGTTATTTGATTCAATTGCTAAATGTAGTGGTGTTTGACCTTGACGATTTTGCAAATTGATATTCGGCTTCATAGATATGATTCTTTTACCAATTTCTATCATATCCGAAAGTGTTTTTGTATCAGTTTCATTCGGATTATAGGCACATAATACATGTAAAGCTGTATCGGCGGTTGTTCTAAATAAAACATTTAATACATTAAGTAAAAAACAAACATTATAAGTATTCATACATAGCTTATTTGTTACAAACTTAAAACATATATTTAAGCCATTGTGAACCAATTATAATATACTGAAATTTTGAATATATTTCGCAGAAACCTTTGCAAAAACTGCGAATTAGTTATAAAATTGAGAATGCTTTAATTAAATTGTCATAAAATATGTTTCAAGTACACATTAATTCTTTTAAACATTTTAACAATATAAATTTAAAATCTTTAAAAATTAAAGTGTATAACAAATTTGTGGCAAAGTTAAAAGTTAAGCAAAGATAATATAATTTTCTCTGGTAATATGTAAAACAAAAAATTATAAAAATTTCTTCCCTTATAAAACGTAAGCGGTCAATTCTACATAATTATTATCTAAACTAGTTAAGTAAATGTATCTACTATTTCACAGTTTTTGTTTACCAATTTTACTAAACGTCAGAAAAATATGTTTAATTTAAAATTGCTTAATATACCTTGAAGTTAAATCTAATTGACAGTTATGTTCTAGCAAAAAATCTGCAGAAAACTTATCTCCTCTCTTAACTGCATCTATAAGAATAGTTGAACCCTAAAATAAAACCATTAGTTGGCAGACAATTGCATATCTTTTAAATCTTACTAACCTCTGAGTCGAAAGCATTAATGTTAGCTGAACCACTTTTTACCAATGTTTGTGCTATTGGTAAATTTTTAGCCATCAAGGCCATTTGTAGAGGTAAAAGACCTTGTTCCGATAGGCTGTTTACTAATTCTGGAAGCTGTAAGAAAATGAAATTTATTTTATGGTGCTATTCGTTATTAATTGTTTGGCAAATATTTTTTTTTTAATTTTTCCGGCAATAATTATGCACTTTTGGTATTTTTATGACATAAAATTATGACTAGTTAAAATACGAATTTCTGATTGTATTTATTTCTTAAATAAATATATAAATAAATGTGGTTTTAATGCGTGTGGTTTTTAATTTATCTTTAAAATGTTGAAAATATATATAATGATTTTATATAAAAATTTCCTACATTTTATAGAGGAGGTAAATTTACAACAATGTGCATGAAATGCTAACGACATCCGGATAAGAATATGCGTCACCATCGTATTACCATCAAGACGTGCACATACAAATTATTTTAAATTTTGAAATCACTTCAGTAGCGGGTGTCATTTGCTGATTACAATTTGGAAGCATAACTTTAAATACACAAGTACTTTACGAGCACTGCCAATAATTGTTTTCATTCATATTATATTATATTTTGTTTTTCAATAAATAATTTAATTCATTTAATAATTTAAAAGAACTTTATTAAAATACGTATACATGTTGAAAAATATGGATATAATTGGAATTTTTATTGCATTTACCATCCTTATTGCAATTAGTAAGTATATTTTCTTATTCTTATTATTTTTTGGTATAAAGTTATATAAATACTTTAGATCCGATCACTGCCATTAGATGTTTTAATTGTGCTGTAACTGAAGAAATTTTAACAATGGGAAATGATAGAATTTATACAGCATCATGTTCCAATTTTAACGGATCATCCTCATATATTGTTGATTGCAAATATTCCACAATGTGCTCCCGCATTATATCAACAATGTATTTACAAAATGGTTTCGAACAAAAAACGGTTACCCTTGGATGTTCACAACAAAAACGAGTACATCACGTATGATTTTAATCAAATTTAACTGTAAACATTTCCTTACAATCTGACAAATACTAATTTTTAAAAGTTTTCATATTTCGTTTTAGGTGCTGATCGCTGGAAAATGGAAAGAGACATACACAGTAGAAGAAATTTATCCAGAAGGCTGTGAAACAATGAATGACAATAACTTGGTTGGTGCAACAAAAACATATTGTCATTGCCGAGGAGACCTATGTAATTCCGTTCAGAAGAGGCTTGTTAATCCTAACTATTTATTAGTTGGATTTCTTATAATATTTATTTTTTAATTCATATTTGTTTTTAGGAAATATTCAGGGTTTTAGTGATAAGTTGTATTTATAATAAAATAATTGTATTTGTTTAAAACAAAAGTCCTTGTAATATTTTTATATACATTGAAACCTTTTATAGCGTGCATTTTAAAGATCGCCAATTTAATATTAAAATTGAAAGTAAGTTCTCATATAAAAATCAATGATTTTGTTGAACAAAAAGTTAGTTGTAATTGTTCTGTAATTCACATACATACATACATACATACATACATACCTGTTGAAAATTCAAATTTAATCAAACAAACTTTATTTGTTTGAAGAATGATAAAGTACAATAAACAACTCATCCGTAGACCTATTTTAATCCATTGCATTAGATTGATTTAAACAATTTATAAGTTGAAAACAAAATTATAAAGCAAGGAAAATAAAATTCACTTTCGACTTATCGTACATTTCAGTTTAGTTTATTAAGTCTTGAATTGAGACATGCGGACATGCCGGTGTTCAATATGTCTAAAGGAGAAAGTCAAATGGCCCGACATAAAGCCGTCATTTATGCGATGACGTGTTCCAAGACTTTATTAAATTTTCCAGAAGTGCTTGTTATCAAAATTTACTTTCTGAAACAAATGCTATGTTTAAAGTGCTTTATATTATTTTCGAAAAAAACAAACATTTCATGTTTACTGTGTTTATGGGTCTAAAAAACATTTTTGGTGTTTAAGAAATCTCTCTTAAAAAATAACAATTTAATTAGAAACTTTCGATATCTTACAGATTGGTTTCAAAATGTTTAACATAAGGATTAACATTTAAGACCCAGCTAAACTAATGGATTCTTGATACAATTTACATTCATAATCGTGGTAAAGCTCTATTTAAACAATATTAATGCACAAAGAAAATAACTGGTAAATACTTACCATTCCATCATTTTCAACAAGACAAAGGAACACTACATCTTCTCGTAGTAAACGAACTGCTGCATGCAGTGGGTGTTTTGTTTTGCTCTTTAACATTTTAAAAAGAAGTGGTCCCGACATATGTTCAAAGTCTTGTGGTGTTAAATCATCCCAATGTGTTGATATTAAACCTGAACAGTAATCAAGAAGACTGGCAGCGCCAACTTCTTCAGCTACACAATAAAAACGTACGCATGAACGTACACCGACTGACGCAACCAATGCTCGCTCACAGAGGCCCAATAAACCCGGTAACTTAAATTGATGTGAAGCTCGTAATAAACCTAATGCAAGTCGATCATGTTGCAAATCAACCACATCAGTATATATCCAGCGCAATAATGCTATCGCTATGTCCTCATCCATTTCGCTCCAGTCCAACTCGCTCACATCTGCTAAAACTTCTTCACGCCATTCTTCGGAACGAGCATGCAAAACAAATTTATGGGCGGGCATTGATTTCGTTGACATCTTTATTGTTAGATCAGAGTATATCGTGCGTCCATATAGAGATGCCACGGTCAAAACTAACCGTGATACAAAACTACTAAATTCCCCACCGGAATCGTTATCAACGGAAGCTATTGCTTTACTATATTTACGTTCTAGATCGGCATAACCCTTTTGTAGTTTTGTATATTCCTCCTTAAGCAACATAAGGTGCTTCTCTAATTTCTGCGTTGTTGCTGCATCCGTAGAACCTAAGGAAAATTTAAGAACGGAAATATCAAAAGATAACTTTCAAAACAACGCCCACAAGAGCGATTTAAGTAATTATTTCGACAAGAAGTCAATTTATTTTTAAAATATAAATTATTTTACCCATGTTTTTACACCTGAATTAAAATAATGTAGAATTTGGAAATTTTCGTCAATTGTTTTTAGATGATGATCTATTGTTTTTCTTGTATTTCTAATTAAAAATTGCTATTTGCATACAGGGATGGGAAGTTTATTAAACAATTTGAAATACGTTTTCTTTTCTTGAAATTGTCATGAAACACTAATATTTTTTTTAATAAGTAAGTATAAAATTTATATTTAAAAATACTTATAATCAAAACAAATTCAACAATGTAAAGTAAAACAATCTATAAATGAGCGCTTTTAGCTGGAAATAAAGTATATGTAATTTTACACCCCCGATATGCATTGAATAACAGTGTGTCAAATGAAAAATTTTCCTGTTTAAAATAGCGATTTTGGGACAAAATATAAATAATACTAAAATTAACAATATGTCTCAACTGGACATATATATTTGATTTATTAAGGATTTATTTGAAAATCACTGTTATATTGACAATTTTCCATCAATTCAAATGAAAAATTAATTAATAAATTAAATTTAATACTAAAATATATATATATAT
>JACGTJ010001061.1:0-18590 GCA_014858695.1 Chrysomya rufifacies | reverse complement strand
CGCAAGAATTTTGCTATTTAAATTTGGCAGAATCCTTTAATAAATGCCCGAGATATCTTCAAAATACCTTTATTTTTGAATATTTTTCAATATTTCGACTATTTCTATACGTACTGCGGACTTGGACCCTCCATATATCGATAGAATGATTTTTTTTTAATAATTTTGAAAAAAAAAAACTATTAAATTTTAAAATCACATTATCCAAATCTTTATTTTGGATTTGTGAAACCGTTATATAAGCTAGAGACTTCATTGTTTCACTGTAAATTTTTTTGATTTTGGAGGATTTTTCGGTTCAACATTTTGGCGGATTCGACTATCTGGAACGAAGAACGGAATAGGCGATTTCTCATTGCATATTTGGAAGCCGTATTTCAAAAAGTCATATTTTTTCCTATAAATCGATAGCATGAATTTTTCTATAATTTAAATTTTTGGAATTTTTGAGGTATCGATCAATATTTAGTGCAACTGTTGTAGAGAAAACTTTTAATTCTAATAAAATTTATTTCCAACAGACACGCCATGTGCGTTTAAACATTTGTTTTTATATGCAAAACCATTAAAAAAGATAGAAACTTAATTTTTTTAATAAAATGTTCTTGATTTTTTTAGTGAAGGGTATATAAGATTCAGCATAGCCGAATATAGGGAAGGATATATAAGATTCAGCATAGCCGAATATAGTGTTCTTATTTTACTTGACATTAAAAAAAAAACTCTTAATTGACTCAATCAAAATATATATATCACTCTTTAAGCATTCGTCATTTATGCTAAATTTGACATTGATGTAAATTTGCACTTTACTTTGTGTTATAACATTAACGTAGTCTAGAATTAAAATAGAAAATGTGTGTTATTTAATAAATTATACACAAAGTTATAAAACCATTTATTTAACTTGTTTTAAATAAAACTATATTAGTTAATAGATTGTTGCGTTATATTATTTAAATTGTAAATTTTCTATATATACTTTTATATAGGGTCTATTATAATAAAGTAAAATAGAAAATGTAGATTTATATAAGATTAAATATAACTAAGTATATACTCAAGGAATATACATATATACATATATATGTATATAAATGTATGTTAATTTAAGTATGTGTTGAAATGTTAGGTGACATTTTGTCACGGGCTTTATTAAGCAAGCACTTTCTAACAATTACTCTAAACCAAAATGTAATAAGGAGAAGAAAAAAAATTAAATAAACGCACACATCCACACTTACACAATTTGAAAAAGAAAATTGCCATTAAATCGATTTCCTTGCATTTACATTTAATGGGGACTGGAAAGGTAAACCTTTGTTACTGCTAAGGATTTGCAAAAGAAAATCGTTCGAATGAATCAAAAGTATTAAAAAATCAGTGAACCGAAAATAAATATCAATTAAATGTTATTCATGTTTCATAATTTAAACTTACATTTTTGATTTCAAGACTTTTTCAAGATTATTTCCAATAATGAATATTTGATTTTTTTAATTTTAAAGAAATTCGAATTAAGGTTGTGTATATCTGTTTCAACATCTAACTACTATACTGCATAATATAGGCTTATTATAACAGGATTTTTTTTTATTTGCGGTATAAAGAAAATTTTCTATATTACATGGTGATATAGAAAAAATACTCTAAATGCAAATTACCTTTAATAACTGCAAGTCAGGTAAGTAATAAGAATTTTTTTCAATGCTTTTTACACACCCAAAATCACATGCAGACTTACTGGTGTAAGAGTAAGTCTGCAAGTACATACAAAACAAAAACAAACAAAAAATTTTTGCCATACTTCTTAAAAAAGTTTTAAAGATTTGTATTTTATGTTTAAAGAAATAAGTAGTAAGATTTTTGCAAAAGATTTATATAAATATGTTTATTTTATACCGTATATCTTAAAAACCTAATTTACAGCTGGTATTATTAAATAAATAAATATTGAACGTGTAATATTGTCAAATAATTGAATTGTTACTTTAGAACAAGTTGAAAGAAAAACAATTTCACTTTGGCAAATAGAACGTTAAATACTTAAGTTTTTCCTGTTAAGGGGTATGTAAAAATTGTATGATTTTTTTTTTAACAAATTGAATTGTTTGTTAACTCATACCCAAAACATATACATATATATTTAACTGTTTCCTTGTATCGCATCGAAAACTCAAAGAAATTAAATTCCATACTTTTTTAAAGGAAGTAATAGGGAGTACAACAGTGAAGAAGAAAACTTGTTTTTAAAAAGGTCACAAAAAATGGAAAATTATCAAATGTTTACAAGATTTCTTATGCGTAAACAAAGTTAGCTCAATGTTATTGGCGTTAACAACCATATTAATCAGAACGTTGTTAAATGACATAACTTCTTCAATAGATGTACTTGCATTGACCTTTTGTTATCTCCTTTAATTGATGAATATCCATAAATATAAAAATAATACACATTTTTATAGAAAAGGTATGTCGTATAAAAATATATAAACTAAAACATCCTTAAAAGTATGTCCTTAACGTTTTAACCAACACTGTAAACTACAAGTACAAGTATTTTGTTTTACTTTATTGCATACTTTAACCAAAAGTTAAATACTTCCATATATATTTATAAGAACGTACAAACTTACATACATTTAATATCCTTTTAAAAGAGTCCTTGTTTGACATTTTAAATACAATTTTCATTTTTTTTTTCTTCTTTCATTCTTTTTCTTTTCTCTTTAAGTTGTTATTGAAGTTGTGTTTTGTATGTTTGTGTATAAGGTTAACAGGAGTGTTGTAAATAACATAATTTTCTTGTTAAACTCATACAAAAGAATTTAAAAAAAAAAACAACAACGACATTTTGCTGATATGGTTAACTGATTTTTACATACAAATATATGCGAAAACCCCTTTATTCATTGGAAAAAAATAAATATATTTAAATTTTTATGTTTATAATATACAATAAACGTATAAATCAAATATGTTGATTGGTTTAATGAAAACTCATGTCGTCTATGCATGTAAAATATTAGAATTTTTTCGCTTTTTTTTTTTTTTTTTGAATGCCGGTAAAGACGTTATTAAGTACAACGCCTGCTAGCATTTACAATTTGATGGAATTTGTTATTTTAGTTGTTGTTGTTATTTTTTTCTTCTTGTTTTATTTATATAAATAAGAACAACAATAATAAAAGCTAAATAAATAAAATACATCAACAAATTGCTGTAGGTGTATTTAATTTTTTTTTAGAATTTTGTATTTATATTCGTACTTGTACTTGCAAATATTTAGTATACATTTTTATTTTGTTTAGTATTTTGTTTTTGTTCTGTTGCTTATTTATGCAAAACTAATTCCATTGAAGTGGTTGCTTGTGCATTATTATTTTACATTTTTATTACCAGTTTCCGGTAGACATTCTTTCACATACAATTACATGAGTTATTTTAAACACACACACATAAAAATCTCCACTAATTTATATATATAACAGCCCTATAGTTAAAAATAAAGTAAAGATTTTTTATTTATATTAACTTATTCAAAATGTAAATGTTTATATTAAAATCTTTGCAATAATTTATATATTAAGTGATTCTTAATAATCTTGAGTTTACTTTGGAAATAGCTTACTAAACTTATTATTTCCTTTCCGAACTGTGGGGTCATTTTCATTACTAATATTTACTTATATGTATGTGTGTATGTGTGAGAGTTTTATTAAGCTTATATATTTCTCTGGAATGTACTTAATTTATTTTTATATTTATATTTTTTTAATTTCTAAAACTAAATGAAATTCTATGATTTAATTTTAAACAGAAAACAAAAATTACAAAAAAAAAAAAAAAATTAATATCAACTAATAGGTTATTTCGCCAAAAGGAACAAAACAAAACTTTTCGAAAACACATATTACTTTATTATCTCGTATGAGAGAAATCTTTTACAGGTTTTTGTTTATAGATATTTATTTGAAATTAATCAAATCCGGTTAAAAGGAAACACCCGGAAATAGTGGTACTCGTGTTCACGTTTTCGAGGGACATTTGACTGTATAGAAAATGTAAGACATTTTTTGAATATATTCCTACAAATTTAGGTCAAAATAAGCTGAAATTTTAAGCTTTAATATAGTTAAAGAAAATTTCGTTTTGAAATCTGTTTCGAAAACATTAATAAATTCCATAAATATTAGTTCACGTTTTCTCCAGTGAACTGTAAAAGTATTCGATTAATTGAAGACAAAAGATCGATGAGTTTTAGAGTGTAGCTTTAGTATTCTTGAAAGGGATTTTAAGCTTTAGTTTTTTATTAATTTAAATTATTGAAATCATTTTATAGATATACATATGTATTTAAATATTAGAGTTTTACTACTCCCGGGCAAATCAGAATGATTTAAGCTTCAGAGGATCCTGAGAACAGCGTTACTTTTTTACTAAGAATTAAAATTAATTAAAATACTTTCGATAAAAAAATGATATCTCGAAAACTAGATTCTTCAATTTGATGAAATAATTTGAATAACTGAGATTTTTCGAAACACAGAATCAGAGTACATGTAACATGTACAGTTCTTTTTTTGTGCGACTTTTTTCTGAACTTTATATTTTTGTCCCACTTTTTGGACAACGCTACTCAGACGTTACGAATTCAGCACACATAAGAAATGTACAGTCAATTCGTATTTCAAAGTATTTTACACTAAAGTATTCTTCAATTCATATACATTTTAAGCTTTTAGGGCTGCTAAATTATAGATCAAATTTTTAGGGAGGGAAGAAATTTAAAAAAAAGTGACCCAGCCACTAATTCCATTCATTTGCAAGTTTAACACTATAAACTTTTCTGTTATTTTAATAAATGTCCATATCACGTTGGACCCTTATGATGATCGGAATTGAAAATCCAATCAAGTCCAACATATAATTCTGAATTGTTTCAATTGATAAGTGTTTATGATAAGTCAAAATTTCTAAGAAATTTAAATTTACTCTAAGCTTTAAATATTCAACACAGCAAAATCTCAAATCAAAATCTGTTTACATCTATGTAAGTATATAATATAAAATGATTTTATGTGTATGTAAATTTTTCAATTGAAACTTACCTCATTACAGTTATATTGTAATAATATTCAATTTTTGCGATGATATATTTAATTATCAATAAATAAATTTTATAAATAGACCTTTAAGTCTAATTCTTTTTCTTTTTTGTATTTAAAAAACACATTTCTGATATTATATAAATTTATGTTTGTATATTTTTTATCAGCTTATGAATAATTCTTGTTATTTGTTTGTTTTTTCTTTTAGTACAAAAATAAAATTGTTTTTCTTCGAATTGTTTGTTTATACTTGATATATAATAAAATATAATAAAAATAATATTAATAAATTTTGCAACTACAAATGATAAATAATATGAATTAAAAATGCATTTAGTAACAGTGACTTTATAGACACAATGAAATATAGCAACAACAATAATAACAGAAAAGGCAACAGCGGCAGCAGCAGCTGTGACGGTTGTAGTTGTACCCAAATGATGGATGAAAAAAAAGAAACAAAAATAAAACTGATAAGAATGGATTATCGCTGGCTGGACTTGTAGGGTCTTAACCTTATATTATGAGTATGAGAATGCCAAATAATACAGGCCGTTTATATTTTTAAATATTAAATATTTGTTTATTTAAACACGTATTTTTTATCAATGTTTTTATATTTTTCTAATTCATTTTTTTTTTCAAATAATTTGTATTAGTTTTTATTTCAAATGAAATTGTTTTTATTTAGTTAATTATTATAATTTTTTTCAGTATTTGAAGTTCAATTTATTTTTATTGGATTAATGCTGATAATGTTTAAAAAAAAAAGTTCTTTACACTTTGATTTTTTTTATAAAAGTCATAAAAAAATGTTCAATTAAAAAAAATAATATTATCAGCTAAATACACATGAGTTTTTAAATATTGTAAATATCAATTATATTTGTTTGCAAATTTATTACAATTTAGTATATTTATAGTTTTAATAAAAAAAAAATGTTTTTATTTTTATAATTTTAACCTTTTTTCTATAATCAATACAAATAATTTTCCAATATTTTTTATGCACTTTAATATTATTTATATTTCATTTTCTAATTTATTATTTAAATAACTCAGTTCTCATTTTTGTTCTGTTTTATTAAATTTTAGTTAGAATTTGTTTTTCTGGTTTTTATTATTTTCAGTAATCAAATATTTTAAGTTTACCGATTGAGCTCAAATTTCAAACTGATCTTAGCTGTGATCATACGCCCAAAGTCATTGCTTTTTTGAGCATTTATTATTTTTAATTTTTGTTTTTGTTAATTTCATTTCAGATGTCCAGCAACAATTTACACAGACACACACACAAATTCTGTCATTTAGTCAAACCAGTGAGGCAGCCGGTACAAGCCAGCATTTCATCATAATGCGCCCCCATATCTTTTGAACTAATCAGTAGTAATATGTAGTCGTCAATCATACAGAAAGTGAATAAATATAACAAGAACAACAACACTTATATGCAATAATAATAAAAGTAACCACTACTATAATAAATATTAAAAACAAGAATTAAAATTAAATTCTAAGTGCGCAAGTCATTTTATTTGTATATGTTAACACACGATCAGTATGTGAATTTATTTTATTTTTTTACTTTTTTTCATTACTAGTACATATACATACATATGTATATGAGTGTGTGTATATGTTCTTGCATTATGATTCTATTTAGAAAATTATTTTATTGAGTGTTCGTTGATGTTATAGAGTCATACTATTCATGCACACTTTAATTTGATTGAGTCTCCAACCTCTGAGTTCATTGAGATCACAGTGTCTATTGTAATAAAAAAACCACATACTAAAAGAAATTAAGAAAACGTTCAATTGATTCAATTAAAAAATGACCATACGGCCCCTGGTTTACAAATAAAGTGGGACAGTATTGTATATTTAAATAAGGGAATATTTCATATTTTTAAATAATACAAATGATAATTAGAGGAATCTATGAAATTGATTTATGGCATTAATGATCATTAGAGTGAAACTCTAAAATATATTTTAAGTATAGATAAACAAAATTTCTTCAGCGAAACTGGTTCTTTGTTTCAGTTGATTGCTAGTTCAACAAATCAATAACAGTCTCTTAAAAAGGTTCATCTCTCTGAATGACACTGATTTAACACTTCACTTTTCACAAACATACTAAAAGCCTAAACGTAAGGCTAACAAAATAATGAATCTATACAGTTTGATAAAACTGCATAAAACCCACGTTTGTATGGCAGCTTGGTAAAATAATAGACCGATTGGAAGGAAATTAGGGACATGTGTTTATATCTACAAAATCTACCTGTAAAATTTCAATTAAATTATAGTTTAAGATAGTTATGGGCATTATTCTACCTTCAGGGAGGACATTTGCATGGAGTCTATGAAAAATAATGCCGGATTTTATTAAGATATCTATAAAACTGCGACCCCACATATTTTAAGATTTTTCGTTGTTAAATCCTTATTCTGTATATAGGAAATTATAGATCATATAAAAGTTATGAATATTTAATTTCAGTAAATTACACTTATATTTAAAAGAATTATAAGTATTATTTTCCATTCTGAGAACATTTGAATGGGGACTATGAGAAATAATGAACCGATCGTCCTAAATAGTAACAGGTTAAAACTGCTATCTGTACTTCGGCAAAAAGGAACTTGGCTGGACAGCCAGCCAAGTTCCATTTTACAAAGTATTCAATCATAAATTTATTAGGAACAACAACCAGTGGTGTCAGGACTTTGTTACTTGCTCCATTTTCGATCAAGAATGATTCGCGTACTACACATTCGACGGCCTTTTGACTATTATAATTATCCTAATTCAAATCCACCTGATGATAGCTAAAAAGAATAAGGGACAATTGGCAATTTTTATTAACTAAGTTATATAACCTTATTTAAATATCCTCTACTGTTTATCACTGCTCTGATGAGACTAACAAGTAAATTGTTGTTTGTCGCTAATGTCACATTGATAAAATACAATGTTCTGTCACATACTACAAACATTCTCATACATGAATGTAATTATGAACGTATGTATATCTAAGTATCTGTCTTTTCATGTATCATTAAAATAGTGAACAATCATTTGGACCACTAGATATTCTGACTTGCTCTCACACTAATATAGAACTACAGTAATAAAAAAAAGCTATGGTAAGACTTTAATACAAATGCAATGTGCCAAGTTGGCCACAAAATTACAATTGTATTGGTCATCAGATTCAATCAGAAATAGTGGATTAGCAGCCTATTTGTTGCATATGTTTCTTGACTTTGTTGTTATTGTTTTTTTATTCCCTTTTATTCTATATATGTTGCTTTTTAATCAGTTGTTTATATGAGCATCTTTTGATTTTTATTATTCCTATTCGTGTCTTTCTTCTTTTCTTAATAGAGTGTTTTTAGTTCTAGTGTGTGGGTGTTGCACGTGTGTATGCGTATGGATTTATATTTATAATAGTAAATAATAATTTTTATTTGCATATTTTGTTATATAAATTTTTCTCATGTAACAGTGGATCAAATCTGGAGATTTTATTAGGATTGTTTTTAAAACTGAAATCGTAATTATAAAATCTTTTAACTCTAAGAACGTACTGCTTGGCTATAGAACTTTATATATACTTATATGTGTGAAATTTTAAATCATTTAATTTCAAAAACATTTGTTGTATCCCACAGTGCACCGTATTTTAATATACTCCGCAATAAATATTAAGCCAAATATATTTCGTTATTCTTTCAACCTAAAAAAAAAAAACTGAATTAAAGCTTTTATTCTTAATATAATCGCAAATTGTTGTAATAGAATATTTTTATTTTACAATTAGACTTTTTTATTATTTCTTAATGTCAACATAAATGTTTGTTCATACAATGAAAATTTAACAAAAATGTTAACTGGAAACCCAAAGAATTTTCTTTGTGGTAATAATTGTGAAAACTAAGTTTTATTTCAGTACTAGTTCAGGTCTAGTTCAGGTTTAGTTCAGTTCTAGTTCAGGTTTAGTTCAGTTCAGGTTTAGTTCAGTTCTACTTCAGTTTTAGGTCTCTTCTTCTACTTACCATATCATTCCCAAACACTAATATAGGCAAAGCCGCTTGTCTACGTTCACGATCATTTAAGCGTGAACGACCCCGATTTGGATCGGATTCCAGTAATGCGGTACCTTGACACTCTCTTAAAAATTCATTAGTATTCGAACTGCATCATTAAAGGGATTTTATAGTATAACATCAACATACATCGAAATGAAATTTTGTATATATTGTTTTTTGTATATATATAAAAAATAAGTTTTTGTTAAGTGTTTTGGGAACAATGGGAGAGCAAACATTTTAGTGATGATGATGGTAGTGAAGTATCATTAAGGCGAACATGAAAATTAAGTAAGTAAAAATATAAGAAACACTAATTAAAACTGAGATATCTATAAAGGTTTACAAAATAAAAAAAAGAAATTAAAGAAATTTATGATTTTATGAGATGAATTATTTATTGATTGATAATTCCAGGGGTTTTCCAAGAAGAAAACATGCATTTAAGAGATTTACATTTACTTCAGTGTTCTACTATAACATCCATAATAAAGTTAAGGGAATAAACTAAAATCGTATTATTGTAGATCACTAAGACTAAAAAAGGATTATTACCAAGAAAACACATCTATTTAGGTATAATATAGACACGAAGCTTTATCTCTCACTCTATATTTTGGTTATGTTAAAAATTTAAAACTTACTGCCTTAACGTGGGTATGGCACGATCTTCATATTCCTCATAGGAATTGCGGGGAGCACTTTTATTTCGCCGACGCAAAGAACCCTGATGACTGGACATGGGTGAACTATGGCGACTAGGACTACGTCTCATATTCAGCTTGGGTGACATGGGTATTTCATCATGTGATTTACGTAAACTGGCTGCCGATAAATTGGATATATTTTCGCTTATACTATGGCTGTGATTATTATGCGTTAGATTGTTCAAACCTGTGGTAGAACTAGTACCATCCGTAGACGATTTATCATCTTGAGCACTTTTGGGACTCATGGTGGCGGCTAGATGGGCTTCTGCCAAAGCCTGGGCTACATCTTGTAAGCTGGGAGCTACGGGTAGTGTGGGTTTGGAGGCATATACTTCACAGGCCATATCATTTGCTGCAGCAGATTCACCATTTTTCTCTAACAAATCATCAATAAGTAGATGTTTAAATACGGCCGATTTATACATTTCAATTTGTTCTTTTCTTAGTTTTGCAGTAGTAAAATCCTCCTGTTGCACTGCCTGTCTTTTGGCTAAAGCATAACGTCCCAATCTTTCACCGGCCGTACGTAATGCACTCATACATAACTTCAGTTTACGAGCATATTCAAAACGTTCGGTGGCCACAGCTTTCGATTTGCGATCTTCCATTTCTCGTATTATATCAGCTATAGATTCTTCAACATACATGGAGAATAATAAATCATCACACATAGATGCTAAGGCTGGTTCGGCATTATCTTGAGCTACCGCTTGTTCTTGTGCTGCTACCGTACTACCATTTTCCTCAACTTCGTTATTAGACTTAACTGTTACATCTAATTCCTCACCCAAAACATTTACCGCTATTAAAGCGATTTGTTTATCGGTATTATATTCATTTATATGAGGACCACTTAATCTTAGTTTAAGATGTGTACCCTTACGGGGATTTACGGAAACACTTTGTAATTCTCGTGATTTATAATTGGTAGCTGCATTATCAGCTAAGGCCACAAAACCGAGAAAATCAAAGCATTGTGAAGAAGGTGTACTGGGTATACTTTTGGGTGAATAATGTAACCAGAGTTCAACTTTTTCGGCTAGAAAATATTAAATATCATAAATTATTTGTCAAAGATTTTCAAATTAATTTAATTTACGTATTAAATACTGGTGGGCTAATAATTGTATACGACATATTTTTGCTGGCTTATGAAATCTGAGAACTATATCATGCGGTGTTATAGTACTACCCACTGCACTGCGCCAACCATGCACCGTTGGTCCATGTGTATTTAATTCACTTGCTGGAAAATTAGGATCCTCATCTAAAAATAGTTATAAAATTTTCTATTAAATTCCTTGATTTAGTTATACAAAATAGAATTGTTAAAATTTTTCATTTACATATAGTATTCAAAATATCTTTCAGTGTACCCTCTCTTAACACTAACACTCTTTATTAGTGCTTAAGCGGGTATAGAACACATAGAAGTGAAACAAATTAAATCACTAACTAATTTTTTGAAAAACTTTTGCAAAATTAAACAAGTATATTCGACTATGCCGAATCTTATATACCCTTCACTTAAGTTGGCTAATAAAAAAAAAATCTTCAAAAATAGCCTATTCCATTCCCCATTCCAGATGTTCGAATTCGTTTAAATGTTGATCCGAAAAATCCTCCAAAAATCAACAAAATCTTCAGTGAAACAATGAAGTTTCTATCTTTTATAACGGCTTCACAAATCCAAAACAAAGATTCAGGGTAATGTGGTGTGTTTGTTTGTGGTAATGTTGTGTTTTTGTGTGGTTTTTATTAGCAAAACAAAAACAACTGTTATGAAGAAAATAAAATTTAATAATTTTTTGCCAATAACTCGACTATTTACTAACCGATTTTAAAAATTTAAAAAACCAAAATTGTAAAAAAAATCATGCTATAGATTTATATAGAGTCCAAATCCGTAGTATGTATAGAAATAGTAAAATATTAAAAAATATTAAAAAATAACGGTTGTTTTAAGATATCTCTGCCATGTATGAATAGATTCTGTCGAATTTAAATAGCAAAATTCTCACGACCCTAACAAATGACTTGATATATATATTGTACAGCTTTATAGACGGGGGCTTTCATAAACGACATACCAACCAACCAACGTACGGACGGACAGACATGCATATTTCAATTTTCTCGAACCCACGATTTAGTCTTATTTTTATGAGCGGGCGAAAAAATGAGCGAGTCACGCCCATTTGTGCCGAATTTCGTCTTCCTAACTCATACCGTGCGATCTCTATCGTGCTTACAACAGACTTCGCTAGATCGACATATCGGGGTCTTACACGATTATTTTAACATGTTACAAACGGAATGACAAACCCTATATACTCCCATCATTTTTTCATGGTGGGTATAATAACAAAATTAACACGAATTCGTGCGATAACCTCTTTTCGCTCTGGCTACCTTTCTACGAAGTGAACTATAAAATTGAACCAGAGAATTGAAAAAATTCTAGGAATGTTTAAAATTTAGAGAATTTTTTTCGTTTATATAAAAAAAGTATTTTTTTTTCATGGAATCTCTTCTATTTTTATAAAAAATGTTTGTTTTCTGAAAATCTTTGAAATATTTTATTTTGAAGAATATTTTGTTTATAAAATTATTTTTTCCAAAATTTTTATTTAATTACTTTTTTTCTTTTTGCAGAAAGAAATTTTATAAAAAAAATTTTTCAATCATTTTTTAAAAAATTTTCAAAATAAAATTTTATATATATTTTATAATAAATTTACTATTATAATATTTTATTCTAATAACATTTCCCTTTCTTTATTCTTTGTCTTTACAGATCAATAAAAACTAAACTAATAAATTTGTCTGTCAGCTAAAAAATTGGCAATACTATAAAAAAAAAAAATAATTTGTTATGCTATAAAAATAGCAAAAGTGTTTAAAAAACATAAACATTTTTCACAAGCCAACGAGCAACACCTGTAATTGAAAGGAATCATCAGCAACAAAAAAGGGTAAAAAATAGAGAACAATATAAAAAGGACTTGTGCAGAAAAAAGAAAAACAAAAACAGAAGAGCAAAAAAAGAACAATACAAATCTGCATATCTCAGCCATCAAAAACATTTGATGCAAATTAAAACAATAAAATTCTAAAAAACAAAATACCCAACAGTAAAAATAACAATTTATATAAGTTAGAAAAAGATAAATGTTTGTGTCAGCGCCATCTTTAAAACAACAACAAACATTCAACGATACCTACAAACAATACAAAACAACAAATAAAACGAAAAACGGATGTATTTGATTGACAATTGATTGATTTCCTGCTGTTTCCGTTATTTATTAAACTAACTTATAAAACAAATAACAACAATTAAGCAAAAATTTGATATCAAATTATTAACAATTATTGGCTTAAAACAAATAAAAACTATTTTGCCATTAGAAACTATAAATAAAACGTTAATTTTGCAACATTCATTATTAAATTATAGCCAAAAGTTTTCAGCAAAATTCAACAAAATTTTCACTATTCAACTTTTTATTTTATTTGGAATCAAAAATTTCTCAACATCATGATTGGTCGTTTATTTCGAGCACATGGCGAATTTTGTGCATCACATCCATGGGAGGTTATTGTTGCCTTGCTTACGGTGACAGCATGTATGCTGACAGTTGATAAGCAACAATATATAACTACAACATCTTCGGATGCTGGTGGTGGTGGTGGCGGTGGTGTTAGTGGTAGTGGTTCTAGTAGTCGTCATCGTCCATGCCATGGTTGGACACAGTCATGTGAAGGTTTAGAAGCTGAATATAGGGCAGCCGATGTTATTGTTATGACAATTGTACGTTGTGCTGCTGTACTCTATTGTTATTATCAATTTTGTAGTTTACACAAATTGGGCTCCAAATATATACTGGGTAAGTGATGTTATAATTTTTAAATAAAATTACATCTTTGAAGAAAAAATGTTGCAATTTTTTTATTATTTAAAAAAACAAAAGGGGGAAATGTTTAATTAAAGCTCAAATTATTTTAAAAGAAATTTATTCCATTTCATAAAACGATAAATTTTCTTGAACATTTGAAGGTCAAAATAAAATATCTATAGTGAACAAGTAAGATTGTTATATTCGGCTGGGCCGAATATATTTTTTGTCCAAGTTTCTTCCTACTAATTAACAATGTATTGAAAATTTCATTGTTTACATCCATTTATCTTACATTTGTGACAAAACACATCAAAATCACAGATTTTTGGGGGCGGGCGGGGCACATTTTTTCAATATTCTTCCTACTAACTAACAGTTAGTTTAAAATTTCATCTTTGTACGTTCTTTCCTTTCATATTTGGGGCAAAATATGCTTATAAAAGCATATTTTTATGAGCGGGCGAAAAAACGGGCGGGTCACACATATTTTTCGCATCTTAGTTTCCCGTTACTTAGTATGTTTTGCCTTAAATTTCATATTTTTTTCTCCATCCGTTTCATATTTATGACCTATTATGTATTAAAATCCTCCAAAATTTAAGATTTTCATGGGTTTTTATTCCACAACTTCCTTATTTATGATTCAATTCTGCCCATTTTCAATACCAACTTATATAAAATAAATATTTGTGCCAAATTTCGTATTCCTAGCGCATTCGGTGCGATCTCTATCGTGCTTTCAACAGACGAACATCGTTAGATCGACTTAGAATTTTACCAGCACCCAGAATATATAAATACATGTTGGAATCTTGGACGAATATTTTGACATGTTACAAACGCAATGACAAACCAAATATACCCCCCCAACCATTTTTTGATGGTGGATATAAAAATGTATCTTTTCTGTGATATTAAGAAAGTGAAAAGATTATGAGCATAAAAACTCACAATCTTAAAATCAATAATATCAAAATAAGTATTTTGAGTTTGTCCTAACATGTGTCATTTCTAGATATATTCATTTATTATTTCGTACAAAGTGTACACATTATGGGCCCAAATAATATTCTAAATGAAGACAATGCTAACAATAAGTTCCGGTCGTTACGTTTCGAACTAGTTTCAGAGAATCACTAGGGAACCGTTCTGGCTAAAATAGGCCAGAAATCAGTAAATAGAAATTAAGGAATACTTATCTCCATGTATGGGAAACGATTATTTATTTTTTTAAATTTACAACAAATTTTAATATATTTTGTATATAGTTTTTTTTTTAAATTTTTGGAACAAGTTGTGACCACTTTAGGATCTGAACTCATTCCGATGCATCAGTTCTAGAACTAATGATTTTAGAAAAAATGCCATTTATTTTTTTAATTGATTCTGCATGTATATTTTTAAGCACTATTTTCTTTACCAACATTTATATTCGAGTGTAGTTGACAGTTAGTTCTACGAAACATTTAAATCTTATTCCTATTTCCTTTTGAAATTTTATGCGCTCTAAGTTCAATTCTGTTGTTTGAAATTGTTTTCAGTTGTTTGCTCTAAAAGGTTTTTGACGTACATACACTCATAGATACATTTAGATTTACGAATGATTATGAATGTTTGCATGTAGTTTGTAAGTATGTTTTAAGTATCTTTATCTATTGTTGTGATTGTCATAGACTGCGGTTTCTAGCTACATGTTGTATAACATTCTTTCAAATTTTTCATTTGTTCAGAGCAATTTTTTTGTTCTTCTTTGGCTTTTCTATTCACATTCATTTCAAACAACATTCATTGTATGTAATTGTTTTGTTGAGAATTCTGAACTTTTTTTCCTTCTCTATTATTCTTTACATTCAAGAAGAAGAAAAAAATTAGTTTTTATATATATTTTTTTTTGTATTATTGTCATAATGAATCTAAGTACTATGCAAGTATAGGTCAGTGTTTCATTCAGTTTTTTTTCTCTAGTTTTTTTTCAGTTCATAATAAGCATGAATATTTCATGTGACCCTTGGTTAGATGATTGGTTTGGTTGTATATTTTGATGTTTTTTTTTTTTGCTTTACAATTTTTAATTTGCATCAAAATGTATTTGTATTGGAAAATTAAAATATCTATAGAGATATACGACAATTTTGTTATCATCAACGCATTTATTAAATATTAAGTTTAATTTTTTCCCGGAACCATAATTTGTTTTTTAAATAATTGATTTTTGGCTTTTTTAAAGTTCATTTTAAATTGTTAAGACTTCCTCTTTGGAAATGATTATTTTGTTTAAGTTTTAAATTGCATAATTTAAAATCTTAAATTCAACACAAGGACGGCCCAATTTAAAGTCGTTTCTAGTCTATATTTAGATTATTTTGATTAGAATTTTCTCTTATTGAAAAATCATCAACATTTGTAACTTTATTGATTATAGATTTTCAAATACTATTCTATGTTAAGAATGCATTAAAAATATGTTTATCTTTTATATACATTTTAAATTGTTGTTGTAAGTGTTATTAGGTTTAAAATTGTAGTTGTAATTGTTGCTGGGTTGACAGCCCTTGATCGAGGTATTGTTACATTTTAAATCAATAAAATCGATTTATAAATGATTTACTTCAAAATCAACGTTCAGTTCATTTACATATTTTTGGGTGTTTCCAAAATTCGGAAGACATTAGTTTCAAAATTGGCATTTTTGTATAAATTGCTAAAGATATTTGAACTAAAATTTAGAGAAATTTTGTTTATAATTTACCACACCTCTATAGATATATACTAAAAATAGTTTAAGAGTCTTATTGGTACATCAGCAATATTTGAATATTAACATTTTTATATTCATAAATTTCTAGTTTTAGATTACATTATTATCATAGTTTTTATTATTAATATTTTTTTATCTATTTATAAATCATATTTATTGTATATTTAGGTATTTATGTAAAAAAAATGTCAAGGTAATATGCTGATTTTTTCGTTAGATATAAACTGCTAATATCTTAAATCAATATCATTTAATAGACTTCATAAAATACTTTATGGTATTTTAACGTTAAATAATATTCATTGATGACAATGTACTAGGGTAATGTGAAAAATTCTCTTGTTTTTTTTTCGTTATCATTAATATCATTGATGTATTTTGTCAGTATGATATGAGAGCAGGCTTTAAATATCAATAATTTAGTCAAAATATTTGTATTGATATTAGAGAATACGTCAAAAGGTTTATTAACTAATATAGATTATGTATTTTTCAAATACTTTTTCATCAAGCTTGACAAAGTGTGTTGTCATTATTAATTTTTGTGATTTTTTTGTAATATTGATTTAATCTAATATCTAATTCACTGAGGAAACAGACATATTCATTAAACTAGAAACAGTGAGGTATCTTAAAAATATATAAATTATCCTTTGATCCTTGAATATTTTTTAAAATATTCATGTAAAATATACCCTATAAGAAAATCGATACAAAACTCGTCACGTAACAGGTTCTTAGAGCATATTAATCGGTTGTGGTTCTGGTACTTTATATGAAATGGGAAATTTTTCATGTGCTTGGCATTGGAGAGTTCTGACTGACAGCAGACAGATAGTTTTGAATCAGCGTAATAACATTTCGAGTTTTAAAAAAGGATTCGAATACTTGATCTTGCCATAGTGTCAAACAGAAACTTTAAGTGTTATTTAACACTGTATTAAGTGTTAAAACGGCACTTTTCTGGGACATTTGTACCAGAACTTTGACAAGGTTTCTTATTGAAAACCTGTCTTTGCTCAGGGACTTTTGGATCATATAACACAGACTTTCTTGTTGGGTAATTTGAAAAATGAAAAAAATATGAGTATATTTTTGGCCGTCACTGTATCCCTCTATAAAGATTATTATAAATGCTTTTTTTAATAAATAAAATTTAATATTTTCAATAATATTTAAAAGTACTAATAAATTAAACCTTCTTTTGATGTTAAAACTACTTCCGAATTATTTATGTTTACTAGAAAAATTGATGGACTAAATTAATTATAAGTAAATAACTAAGAAAAAAAAAGTACTAAAATTTAATATTGACTTTTGTTAAAGGCCACATTCCGTAATACACGCTTGATTTTAAAAATCATTTGTATTTACACTAAACTAATAGCATAATATTGACCTTGTTGAAAAAAAATAGCAAAAACAACAAAACAGCTAAAACCCAAAAAAAACCTTAGTACCTTTAGAAACAAAATATAGTAGAACTCAGTATTATGGAGAATTTTTTTTTATTAAATAATTTTTTTAAGCTAAAAATTTCAAGGGAATTTTCTTAAAAAAAAAACAAGTTAATACCAATTGATGTGAAAAAAAATTAAGTGAAAACATAACACAACTAACTAAAGATTTGTTGACATATAAATGTCAACAACATGTAAAAACAACAACAACTAACACAGACTCTTTTTTTTCATTTTCAATATTTACATTTAATTTTAGTGTAAATATGTGTATTCGATTTGAAATATGTATTTACCCATATGTAATACATATATGTAAGTGCGTAAATACTCTAAAACTTGAAGTTTTTATTAAAAATTTTGTACAATTTTTTTTTTATACCCACCATCAAAAAATAATGGGGGGTGTATATTGGGTTTGTCATTCCGATTGTAACATGTTAAAATATTCGTCTAAGACCCCAACATGTATATATATTCTGGGTCCTGGTAAGATTCTAAGTCGATCTAGCGATGTCCCTCCGTATGTCTGTCTGTCTGTCTGTCTGTCT
>JACGTJ010001044.1:0-23700 GCA_014858695.1 Chrysomya rufifacies | reverse complement strand
AACTAGAACTGAACTAGAACTAGAACTAAACTAGAACTGAACTAGAACTGGAACTGAAATAGAACTGAACTAAAACTGAACCAGAACTGAACTAAAAATAACTAGGAAGAACTATAACTGAAGTTGAAGTTACAAATACCGAACTAAGCTGCCTGAACTATAACTTAACTAGAACTAGAATAGTGCTGGGCTAAAGCCAGAATTTTAATGGTATATTGTTTCCATAATATTTCATTTAATCGATTTTTAAATTTGTTGATTACAACTTTACAAAATTATATTCAAACAAATTTATTATATATTTTTTGTAGCAAATTAAACAATAGGAATAATATAAAAACAATACAGAAGTTTTTGCCACCAACATATAATTGCGGTTGCGTGTATTGTGTTTTGAATGCTAATTGTGACATTTTATGGTCTAGTGATATTCAAAATTATTGTATTGTATTATTTTAACACAGCACTTTCAAAACAAAATGCGTTTACTTTTTTTTAAAAACCATTAAAATTGCCTGGATAATCAAATAACAAACAATATAAAATTTAATGATTGACAAAAAATATATAGTTTTTATTTATATAACTGTAAAGAAAATATTATTTTATAAAATACACAATCGTGTTTTGTTGTAAAACAAACAAATTTGTGCATATTTTTGTCTCCATCAGTAAATCTTGCTTATTATAGAAAATTTCTCCTTTTTTTTTTTGTCTTACTTCAAAATTCATTATATAATTGTAATATTATGCAATGATTCTTTTACTCGTATGGGCAATATTTTGGAACATATGAGTAATAATCATTCTTTCAATGATGACTAACTAATTTGTCACTTTAGTAAATTGTTTTAGGTTTTTTGTGAAGTAACAGTAGCTGTGTTAAACTATTTAATATGCAGATATTGTTGTCACTTTAATTGCGACCACGTTCATTTGAATGTAATGATATCCTGACTTGTTTTTCCAGTTCCTTTTGACTTGTATTCCAATTTTTTCTGTATATTTCTTGTGTATTTGTGGAGTCATGATATTCAAGTGTACGTGAGTAAAGTGTTAAAATAATATACATATGTATACTTTTGGACCAGTGTAATATGGGTCAGAATTAAAATTTTACTATAATTAAATCTTTAACTTAAATTTAACTTAGATAATACCAAGAAGAAAGAAATCGTAATGCAACATAACACGCTTTCAATTTACGTCATTTAGGTATGAAAAGCCTTAAGCAAATTTTGATTAATATTTTGTTATAACAAAAACAATGTTACTGCTTATCTAACCCATTGTGCTTGTGCTATATAAACCATCTTATTTACGAAACACTCATTTAGGTATGTGTGTGAGTATTTTGCCACTTGTTACATAATGTAAGTAAAAAAACACAAATATACACCAACACAAAGAAAATAATATGTCTGAAAATGTAATTAGTTTTGCATTTTATGTAATACCGTATTACAAAAGCTTTCATATCCTTACGTATCCTTTTCTTCATAGTTTCCCCTCTACCTCTTACCCTCATTTATTTTCTTTTTTTTGTTAGAGAGGGTTAGAGAAGCATGAAAGTTTAATTGTATTCATTCATTTGATCCTAGACGAAGTTTAATTTAGGTGGCATAAAGTATGATGAAAGAACAAACAGTAAACAAAGTGTGAATATTGTCACAGATGATTAGCCTTTAATGTGGTTGAAAGTAAGAAACAAAGAAAGACGAAAAAAAAGAAACAATCAAATAATGACAACAACGTTTGATGATGATGGTATTATTAAATATGCTGTTGATAATAATGATGATGGTGGTCATTAGGCAAAATTAAAGGACAACATTTAAAAATTTCATTTTTAGAGATTCCTTAAGAAAAAACTTCTTAAATAAAAGAAAGAGTAAACAAAAATTTTTAAATAATGTTATACATGACTAACTTTCAATTTTTGTAATATGTTTTATAGAAAGAAAAGATATTGTTCCAGTTCTTTTTTTTTTTTTTTGGATTATGATTTTACTTGTGAACTTTACTTAGAACACTGAGAGAAATCTTAGGTTGTATAATTAACAAAGTATGTTATCAAAATATAATATTCTACGATGCCACATTCTATACCTCAATAGGGCAAAACAAATATTTCACAATGATTTTCAAGTTTAGACAATAACAGATGTCTTATTCTGAAACAGACATTCCAGCCCTGACCAGCATTAACGACTTTAGTAGCAAAAGTTCTCTTCTTCATCAACCTAGTAACTTTTTGGTTGGCTTAATTTAAATGAAATTTTTGTAAATACATTAAAGTCTATGTAAATTTTTTCCATACATATGATCCCTTCGTTCCTATAAGCAGCAAAGAACCTACAAATCTTCGCCAAGTATTCCGTTCGACACTTTATTATTGTCTGTGTCGATTTAACGACGATAGTCTGTCAGACTTGACGGTTGTCTACCTGGTTAGTCAATTTAACTACGTCCGTCTGTCCGCCTGAAAGGCCGGCTGACCTTGTAAGCTTTGTGCAAATTCTACAGATCCTATTGAATTATCACGATCGGTCTATTACTTCACTTAACTCTTATACAAATGTATCTCCCGCAATGAGGATTTAAACACATATCTCATTAATGGGTACAGATTTTAATTCAATTTAAATTTATATCTTAATGACAAGTCTTAGATATTTAGCATAAAATGCTTAAATATCTGAGTAAGATGTTAATTTTAACATTATTTTGGAACAGTTTCACTTAGCCTCCATAAAAATGTTCTTCCAGAATAATCTCAGATATTTAACATAAAATGCTTAAATATGTATCTAAGGTAAGGTCTCAATTTCAATGTTATTTTGGAAAAGTTTCAAGGAGATTTACCAAAAATCTTGTTTTATTTTTCACAGGAGATAAGTTCATAATGAAAATTTGAATCTTCCAGAAACATACATAATTTGTGATTAAAAATATTGAAAATATATGGTATCGATACAATACCAGCAGTTTTCGAATTGTGTTTATCATATGATCAAATTTGAATCAAGAATGTGTTAAATTTGACATCTATTCAAATTCGACAAATTTGTTAAGTGTATCCATACATTTTTCATTTTCATTTTTCTCTGAGTGTATGAATATTTTTGTAGATTAAAGTTTATGTTTCATATAATTCATATTTACTTTAATATTTGTTTCTTTTATGTTTTTTTTTT
This sequence comes from Chrysomya rufifacies, assembly GCA_014858695.1. Lineage (NCBI taxonomy): Eukaryota > Metazoa > Arthropoda > Insecta > Diptera > Calliphoridae > Chrysomya > Chrysomya rufifacies. Next base: position 20,503 of record JACGTJ010001044.1, on the reverse strand, counting down.
TCATTATTGCAAATTTATTTCATGGGTTTTATATTCTTATATTTATATAAAGTATATTGTAATATATATATATGTACATAAATCCAATTATATATTACTGTATATATTTTAATTTGTTTATTAAAGTACGAGTATAATATCATCATTCATTCATTCAGTATGATATGTATTTCCACTTTTATGTATGATACGTATTTGTGTTTTTATGAGTAAAGAAACTAAGGATGTAAATCAAATTAATACAAATCAAATTAAATGAATGTACATGACGCACAGTGAAACCAAACCTTATTTTTATTTAGAAATAATTTTGGTATGGAAATAAGATACCTTTAGAAGACCATATACACTGAAAGAAACTGTATTTTATTCATTAATTTTTCTTTATATCTATGACAATTTACATCTATAGAAAGAATTCTGTTAATAACATAATTTCTAATGTTCAGTAAAATAAGGCGATTTTCTTTATTTTGTCTGTGTTTTATATAGACTTGAAGAAAAAATGTGCTTTAAATGATATCATTATGCAGTATATTAGGCACACGTATGTGAACAAAAAAATCTATCATTTTCAGTAGCAAATCGAAATTGAATATTTATCAAATTGAACACGTTTTTGTTTGCAATAGCTGAAATTGCTGAATGGATTTCAACATGAAATTGATGCCATTTTTTTGGGAAGTGAATAAGATTTTGATACAGTATGTTGGAATAACATTTTAAAAACATTTCGTTTGTTCGGCGGTCTATTGAACTTTCTGCGTTGCTAAACAATTAATTTTTGTTGTTTTTTAGTAACAATACAATTTGTTTAAAATCGATAACAGAAGAATTATAAACAAACTGACAAGGGGCATATTCAGCAAAATGACATCGTGTAAGATTACAATCTGCTCAAAACCGTTGTCAATTTTACATCTTCTCTTGTCTCCCAGTTATTACTTAATGACTGGATCCTAGAGTTTTTAAAATCTGAAAGAAGCAATAAGTCCTAAATCGACGTAAAAATTCGATGCTTTATAATAATTATAGATATTTGGATTACGAGAAAACGCATTTGTATAAAATGTCAGTAATGCTTACCATGTTTTATACAGAAAATACGTCTTCCATTCTGTTTGTGCCTGCTGTACGCACAATCATTGGTTATGTTTCACCAAACAGATGCAAGAAATGCAATTTACAACTATAAACTTCTAGGAAAAGTTCACTAATTTTGTACTCAAGACGTAACTTCAGAAATCTTCACACAAATCATATATCAATACATGACCTACGCAAAGTGATGTCACATTCAATATCTTTCCTTTTGAATTTGTATATATCATTATATCATAGAAAGAAACTTGTTAATATAATGCATTTTACTTGAAATGTTAATAGATAAATGTACACGATATTCATTTAAACTACTTAAGAATTTTCATTTATTTTCACATTAGTACAAGTACTAGTATATTAGTTTTCAAAGAATTGCATTCACGCATTGAATATAATGAGAAAATTACTTTAATAAAAGTTGCTGCTGCAAATAAAATGTTAATACGATTACAAGATCAGATAAAAGTGTATAATTATTTCAAGAGGATTTTAGAAGTATAAAAGCTATTAATACTTTGCAGTATATGCGATAAATTTAATAATGTTAACTCAGAAATATGGTATAGGTATAAAGAATATAAGAACTTGATCTTCGGGAAACTGTGTTTTGAGTAACATTGGAAAAGGTAACAATGCAAAAATTGAAAACGCTTTAGATCACATTGAAAGCTCACAGAGGCAAAATTTTTATTCAACACTTACGTTATCATTTCGCTGGCATTTCGTTTTACACTCGACAACATATGAGTTTTACACAATCTAAAGTATTTGATAATATTTAATTAGGAAAACACGTTTAAAACATAATTATTTAAGTAATTATTTGGTGCAGCGGTTATTGTGTTTATACTGAAAATTCGTTTGTTATTCCACCCACGGAAAGAAATGTTTCAGAATAGTTTTAGGATTTAATTAAATAAAAGTCTTCTAGGCTTTCAAAAACAAACACAAATCATTTTATCAGCATTAAAAATTTACAAAGGCTTCGTTTTTATTTCTTAGCTTCATATTTGCAAATATTGCTCATATTCAAAAATATCACAAGGGTATAGTCCTTTTATTTTTAATCGCATATTTACTGAGATATCTACAAATTACCAACTACTGATTTATTTCGTTATATTCCTTAAAAATAAATCTCTTGTAAGAAATATGTTCAAAATAAAGGCCTTTTTAAATTTAAAAGTCCACAATGAACGATTTAAGATTTTTCATAAAAATATCGATTTCCGGGACGAAATATGAGTGATAACAATTTGCATCCCTTTTTCCATTTAAATGCATGTTTTCTAAGCTATAGGCGCTTTAAGATTTTACATAAAAATATCGATTTTTAGATGAAATATGAATGATTACATATTGAACCTCTTTTTGAATATAAATGCATATTTTCTGAGATATTAGCGATTTAAGATTTTTCATTAAAATATCGTTTTTTTTTTGTACTTAAATTTATAATTACTGAGATCAATGATTTATTATTTATTTATTTTTTTTTTTTTTTCAGAATTATGAAATATGAGTGATCATAGATTTAAGCTCTCTTTTTCTATTTAAATGCTTATTTACTGTGATTTAAGCTCTTTCATTAAAAAAAATCGATTTTTGAGTCGAAATATGTGTGATCAAAATAATGCAATTTAAGATTTTTCTTAAAAAAATCAATGAAATTTTAATTATCTTTACAGTTAAAACAAACATAACTTTTATAAAATTATTAGCTTTAAATAAAATTTAATATAAAAGAGAATACAAACAAGAACTCTAACAAATATATATATATATATATATATATATATATATATTTCAAATACATGATTTTGATATCATAAAATTTTTGACATTTCTTCAACTGAAATGTACACATAAATCTATGTCTGCTGAGAGTATATCAAATGATTATTAAAAAAGTAGAATTATCAAAATTTTAATTACATATTTATATAATTAAATAATATTATTTACTTCCGATAAATAATATTATTTAATTATATAAGAGATTTTGAGAATAACTGTTTCGTGCATTTTTAGAGTTATTTATAGTTATAATTTGAAGTTATTTGTAGTTTATAAATTATAAAACTATAGTATTGGTAAAACTTAGACACTGTTACATTTGGAGCCTTTCTTACAAATGTACTTCGAGCGATGGAAGAAAAAAAAACAAATTATCTATTTATTTAATTTAAAAAAGTAAGAGTACCATATTCGGCTGCACCGAATCATAAATACCCTCCACCACCCAGTCAGTTCTAGTTTAGGTCAAGTTCACTTCCAGTTTTATTTCAGTTCTAATTCTGTTATAGTTCGGTCCTAGTACTGTTCTAGTTCAATTCTAGTTGAGCTCTAGTTCATTTCTAGTTCAGTTTTAGTTATAGTTCCATTTGTTGAACATCTTATAATCGATCGAAATTTATTGTATAAAAAAGTTGTAAATTTTTACAATATTTCAGTATTTGATTATGAATCGAATATGAGTTTGTAAAAATTTGTAAAATTTAAAAACTTTTTGTTGTTGTTTAGTATTGCAACATACAACATATTTTTTTTTCTTCATGCAGATATTAATATTTAATTATTTATGTTTGATACTAGTATAAATGAAGCCATTTAATCGAACATTGCATAACACTTTTTTAAAACTTTTTTAAATCGACTCAGAATTCGATGTGGATCAATAATATATATATACAATGTCTCAGATGAGTCTTTCTTGGTGTTCAAACGGAATGATGAACTTTATATACCCTCTATCACAACCTTTGTTGGTGGAAGGTATAAAAACGAAAATTTTTTTCGGCGCTGAACTCATGTTATATTTCAAGCAATTATATCATATTTTGATGAATCCCGAACTGACCGCTAAATATAATTTTTCTCTATTTCCTATTCTTAATTGAGACATTATTTTCTAATTTCAAATTATTATTTTGTGATTCATATTTAACTTTGATTAATTAATTTGTAAACATAAAATAAAAAATTCACTTACCCTGTTCATTAGTACAGCACGTCTTATTTCACGTACACCATCGTAAACTAAACGCGAAGCATCTATAAAATCATTCTCATCGACATCTTTATTGGAATTAGATGAAAGCGCGTTTACTGCAGCCTCAACACGTTGATCAAACTTCGACATAACTACGACATTAAATGCATTTATTTTAAATTTATATGTGGAAATGTAAAAAATAATAGGAATGAATGGTTACCTTGGTCTCTTAGAACTTTGACAGCTTCAAGAACACGTTTTGTATATATACACGGTTCATAATTATCCATTTCAGCTTCAACTACATTACATACGCGAGCTGATCTCCCTTGGATTGCTCCAGCAGTTGTTCTTAAATCTTCAGCATCACCCACTTGCAAAGCCATAACACATTTATTAACGTCTTCTAATATATGATTTTCAGATACTGCCAAAAAGTCGTCAATTGTTGTAATATCGTCAACAGCTTCTGTCAAAATACGAACTTGAACTTCCCAAGCCTGTCGATATGCTGTCATATTTTCTTGTGCCACTTTTGAATTGGGTCTTACTGTTAGAATTGATGCTGCATTTATGACTTGTGGGCATAAACTTTCGATTTGAGCTGCAGCATAACGTACCATTTTCACTCCATCTTCATTGTTGGACATACTACAAACTAGATTAGCCACTTCTACCAACTTTTCAGCATGTTTTGTAAAAATATCAGCTTTTTCACGTACTTTTTTCTCGTTGCCTGTTTTGGCCGCCTCAATAAGATCAATTAGTGGAGTTGTTGTTTCTAAGAACGAATCTGAAACGTGATCAACTACAGCTTTTCGCAATTGACGACGTAAATCTCTTGTTTTTCGACACATTTGATCAATAGCTCTATCCAGCCCTGGACTATTTTCCTTTTGCCCCATCTAATAAATATAAATATTTGAAACCGCTTTTAAAATTTTATTGCAGACTTCAACAAACTTACATTTGACATATATTCGGACAACAGATCTTGTAGGGCTTGTCGCACGGCATTGCATTCTGCTACAATACGTTCTCTTCTTTCATCTCTGGTACAATCTGCATCCGCCATTAAAGCTGCTGCACTAATTATACTCTCCAAACGTTCTTCTAATAATTGACGAGAACGTTTTTCGCTGTAAGTCATGGGATCCATAATTATTCCCTCCTAAAACAGATGTTAATTTAATGCTAAATCTAATAAAAAAACATATTTGTTTAATACATACATCAAAATCGTCTAATGCTGCCGCTAATTCTCCAGCACCACTGTAAATATCTGTTGGTTGGCAAGATTTTCCTTGTGCTACATCACTTATGGTATTAACTGCATCACATACTTGCTTTAAAATAAAATCTCGATTTACTTTAGCCAAATCTAGTTCTGGATGACGGACATAAACTTTCGAAGCTGTCAGTAGCATAGTGGAATGTTTTTTTAGCATTGCACGTGCAGCAGCTAAATCATCTCGAAGTTGTGGATCTTTTAGTTCTTGCTGCCTTTTAGCAGCTTGCTTAATAAGTTCATTGGCATTTCGTCCAAATTGCTAAATAAATAATACACATGAAATTACTTTCAAAATTTTTGAAATGAAGAAAATTTTTAACGACTTAATATTTACGAAATATTTAATTTCTTTCGTATGTAAAACTATATACATATATAATGGTTTGATAAATATATTTCAAAATGGGACCAATTTTACTTTTTTTCATTTGTCTATTAAAAACGTTTTGCGGAACATTTTTGAGAAACCGATAATGGATTTGGATAATTTTATACTATTAAAAAGTTTTTCTTTTTTTTAAAGTTTCATGTGATACAAATTTACGATATTATTTTAATTTAAGAATGCATGAATATAATTACCCTCATATTATTCATAAGTTCATCCTGGCTCGAAGCGTTTTTAAGACGATTCAAATCATCTTCGACTACATGCAATGATTTTAACAACAAATGCACATCAACCATATCGGCAAGTATCAAAAGGCGCGTGACAGCAGATAGCAAATTACGAGCAGCACGTACCATATTACCACGTTTGAGAGAACTGCATGGATCTTCAGAAAACTCCCTCGCTGCAATGCTCATGGCATCCCCAGTTTTACGTACCTCATCGACAGCAGCTAACATTTCTTGAGTAATATCTGGATTTTCATAAGCAATTTGTTCACCTTTTTGAATAAAATTTTCTGTAGCCTTTTCAACAGCTGCTACTAAAGCACTAGCGCGTTTTGATTTTCCTATGAACAAATCAACAATGTTTAGCTAATGTTATGAAATTAATGTTTATAATAAAAAATAACTACTATCATTTATCTTTAAATTAAACTTTAAATATGAATAAGATACTATAGGTTATGATACAAAGGTTATAATTTTTGGATTTTAGGGAAACTTAGAGAATATGTATTAATCTTATGTTTAAATTGGTTAAAAAGTTATACTGTAAATTGCATAAAGTGTTTGTCAAGGCATAAACCCTGTTCAAATTATCCATTATTTGACCAAACCACCAAAAAATGTCGAATGGGGTTAACCACAGAAATACTTTAATTAGGTACATATAAGCTTTTTATCGACCTTAACTTAAATCCTTAAATTGCTTAAATGTGTGTGTGTGTATTTTTTAGTTCTGTTGTGAAAGCTAACATTCTTTTATAATATATAGCATATTAATTTTGGAAAGTATTAATTAAACTGCTCGGAAAAAATTACAGCAATTCATTAAAAAATTAATGACCTTTTACGAAAATACGAAAAATTAACAAAACCCGTTTTTATTAATTCACAGCAAAAACAACTTATTATATTAATGTATGAGTAAAGATTTTGTAGAAATTATAATTATTATTTCTTATAACTTATTTTAGACTATGATTATAGAATATTCAGGTTTTCTACATTGGTATTCATCTTGCAAATATTGGGAGATTAGTTTAATTAGAATTTAAAGACTTTTATATTTATCTTGCTCCAATTGCCGACATCCTGGAAAAAGAAAAGAAATATAGTAGGGAAAGGTTAAAAGAATTTTTGATTTAAAGCTAACAAAACGGTTTAAGATAACCCGTAATTTAGGAACCTTTATAAACTCTGTTAATGATAAAAACTTGTTAACAACGATTGACCTTTAAATCTAGAGCAAAGAAATTTGTCAAAATGTAAATTGTTTCATTGACGTTAAATGAGTTTATCATGTTTTCATTTTTCTTTAATCTCTTTCCCATATTATCATATCTTTTATCATTTAATAAATAAAGTAAATTTTAAATATAATTTTAAAATTGTGACTGTTGCACATAAATGTTGCAAATTTAGCCCAGTGAACAGTGGACTAGAAACGATATTTTTGGCAAATCAGATTATTATTACTTTTTTTGGATTCTCTAAATTTAATGGCCGTGCAAAATTGTCACACAGATTGTCAGGTTGTCACACAACGTAACTTAGTTACGTAAGTTCAAGTAGTAAACAACAACCAGAAACGAAAAAAACTGGTTGTTGAGTAGTATATACGTTGAGCATTAAAAAATGCCTTCTTCCACAGAGTACTTCTGTGACAGTGAAAGGTTGTGTTTAAAATAATAATTAAAATTTCAAAGTAATGCCAACAAAAGATAAATTTATGGAGAAATGATGAATACCTTTTTTCCGAGAAATCTCAGAATATTCAGAATTCCATTCACTCCACAACTCCTGACAAATCAGTAATTTTGTGCAGTTAATCGAGTATTGCACCCCCACAGGAGCACCATATTCCAATGCCAATTTTGCCAGATGTAATCAGCCTTCTCAATAAATGAAACTCCTACGTGACGAGGTACCCAAACAAAGTGAATAGAGGAAATTTCCGACCCCTCAATGATATGTAAAATTTCAGACACAAGACCGTTTTCCCATCTATCGACACAATGATATTACTGCTGTCAGAGAAAATGACAAGTTTATCAACTTTGTCAAAAATCGCTGCAAGCAAGGCCTCCCTTATACATCAAATGGATGCGGTATGTGCATATTTAAATGGTTCGTTGGAAGAAACAGTATATATGCAACAACCTGATGGCACAAAGAGTTTGCAAACTCCAAAAATCACTCTACGGTTTGAAGTAATCAGGTAAAGTTTGGAATGAAACACTAAATAGTAAATTACTTGATATTGATTTAATAAGTATTTACTACTAAGTTGACAATAATAAGATGTTGTACGTACCCATATATGTCGATGACAATTTAATATTTTCAAACGATATTGAAATGGAGAAAGAAAAATTAGGTCGTAACTTTAAAATGAAAGATATAGGTGAAGCGTATTATATTCTTGGCTTTAAAATTACACGATCACAGAACTGTATTAAGATTGGTCAGTCGAAATACTTATGAGATCCTACATCAATACCTTTTAATTATAATCAAAAATTAACAAAAAGTATATGCCCAAAGGACGATGAAACAAAAGAAGAAGTATTTAAAAATCAATACATGCATGCTATATGATGTTTATTGCATGCTATCCAAGTTTGTAAAAAGAATTATGCGCTATGTCAAAGGTACTCTTAATAAAGGAATAATTTACAAAAAGAAACCTGATGATGAGATAATGCTGATTTTGCTGGTAACCTAGATGATCGTACATCTACCTCTGTATATATTTTTATGTATCAATCTGGTGCTGTGTCCTGGAGTACTAAATAGCAAAAACAGTGGCATTGTCTTCGACAGAAGCCGAATTAATGTCAGTGATTGCAGCAATTCAAGAATACGCATGGTTAAAATGTAATAAAGTCGTAACTCTGTTTTTTGATAACAAAGGTGCTATCCAAGTTGCTTTAAACCATATTTATTCTCCGAGAGGATAAAGAAGTAATATTAAAATATATTTTTTAGATATGTTTACCAAAGCTGTTACAGCACAGAAATTATTTTAAGGGAATTTATATTAAGGCAGAGTGTTGAATTAATAAATTATATTTATATAAGAAATTTAATTTACTCCTGCACTTTAAATAAAACAGTGTTGTGATAATAACTATGCTTTCGCCATTTTGAATTTTCTATTAAAACCCTGCACCACCTAGGTGGAGAGGGATGTTTGTAACATATAGAAAAAATTTTCGAACTCCCACCTTTAAGTATACCGTTCGACTCAAAAATATTTAACACTGGGACCTATTGAAATTATTTGACCTAGCCCTCATACAAATTTATCCTCCGGAATAAAGTTTTTAACTCATATGAAATTAGGTATATATAACTTTTTTATTGATCTTAATATATATAATCGGATCATTACTTCACGTAGCCCAAATGAAAATGTATTCCCCAAAAGATGTTAAAAAATACAAATCTTTAAAATATACTCCGGAATATGACTATATGAGGCAGTCGAGTGGTGAACGGTATCATAGAGTCGAGGCAACTAAGCACTCTTAATCGTTTTAGTTTAGTTTTCCGAATTCAATATTATTTTTTGTTTTAAAAAATATGTGCGTTCAATCGGATACTAATTTGAATAAACTAACTCAAAGTTTTGTACAAATAATGAATTATTTATTAAATAAAGCAGGCATATTGGATACGACAATAAATTCTACATTTTTTTTAAATAGGAGACCTGGTATTCTGTGCAATAGTAATAGCGATATGAGTTTGAAAATGCTGTAATAATTTTAATGATAATTTTTTCATTTATCAAAGTTTAACAAATATGCAAACAAAGAGCAAAACAATAAAAATTAATTCATATAGCAACGTCAAAAATTAACTAAAAATTTTGTGTAGCAAATTAAAAAAACTTGTTTGTTTAAACTACTGTTACATTCACATTATGTAACAGTAGTTTTAGTTAATGTCAAAAAAATATAATTCTTTAAATAGAGTTGTTTTATAAAGACATTTCTAATACAAATTTAATTTTTTAGGTGTATTTTAGTTTATGATTAAAAAATAATTATTAAAAAGTAACCTAGTCAATATTATTTATTGTTATTTATTTATTATGGTAATCTTCATACACTTTATAAAATCACGTATATATTTACATTTTTGTGTTTTCTTATATTCCATATTTCTAACTTTGCATGGTAGTTTATATACTAACTATTTTGAAAAGATCAAATGAAGTCGTAGGTAAAAAGTTATTTATAAACTAATGCTGTATTAGAACTACAAAATTTAATGCTTCTGCTACCTTTTAAGTTTTATATATTTGTAAGTAGCAGTAACTTTAGCAAATGTTCGACTGCAAAAAAATACTAAAAACAGTAGTTTAAGTTCTTTAAAGAAGCTTAAGAGCAGTTGGAGCTTTTTTAAATGTTACGTAAAAGAAAATTCTCCAAAATTACCCCATATAAGGAGTTTTTTGTACATAACTCCTTTATTTATAAACTATTTCCATTTTTAATATTTGCATAAAATTTTACTTTCGAACTTGAAACTTTGTTAGTTTCAAGTTCGAAGAACAATCCTCTTACGAACCCAATGTTAACAAATTTACTTTTGTAGGAGTTGTCAAAAACTTAATATAGAGATGTATTTCGGTGTCACGTACAAGAATGTATCAAAATATCAATTTTCAATTCATTGTTATATAGGGCCGACTGTATTTCTGGCAACGATTTATCGTTTTCCACAAATCAAAACCATTTCAGAAACACATTTCAGTAATTTTTATTGATTTTAAAATGTTTGCGTTATTGACCAATTCGTTATGTGCAAGCAATTTTAAATGCTATTAAATACGTTTAAAGGCCTTGGAGACATGGCTTCTACAACAACAGATACCTTTTTTATAAGAATAAAGGAGGATACATACAAAAAATAATATAGACTTATATACTAAACATAATTACTAGATAGATTAAACAATATAAATAAAGCTTAATGTCAAATAATAATTAAATAATAATGTATTTTAAAATTTATATGAACTATCAAGTCTTCTTTTTTTTAAGTCTTACCCTTTTTTTTCTTGCTGGGCCCTTTAGTGTTTACAAGTGTTGTTACTTGCAATACCAATGGTTCAAGAGTTTTCTCAACCGACATAGTGCGAATTTCTAAATTTTTTGGATCCCATTTCATAGCTATTTGCCCAAAGTCAGATAAAGTGCCCATGGTTGTTTTTTAATTAATACAATAAATTGATGTACAAGTAGACGCCTTTCTCAGATACACAATCAGAACAATATGGAAATGAAATTATTTTCACTCTATTAACTTTTTAAAATTCTTATTAAAGATTCTTTGTAATCTGCCACAGTTATATGGATATATATCTTTTTTAACACATAAAACTTGTATCACTGTTTTAAAGAAATGTTAAATTCCTTTTTCTATCTGAATAAATTTCCGACATATAACAACCTACTTTGTGACACTGTTTTCTTCATCATTTGTAAACCATAAAAAAATTCTTTTATTATTCAATTCACATCGTTCCGCATGGAGATGCCATATTGATAGCAATGTTAAAGTTAAGTAGTTACACTTCGTCTACACGTAGCATTTGCTATACATTCAAAATAGAGTTACAAAAAGAATTTACAGTAAAAAGCTGAAAGTACAATTCAGAAAAGACGAAAAACTATTTTACCAAATATAAGAATTTGGTAAAACAGTTACATTGATGCAATTATTCTAATCTGGATATTCCAATTTTTATCATGCGGGAAAGCCGAGTAGTGTTTTTACTGGTATCAACATCTTCTAAAACAAAAAGTATTTTGAAAATTCTTTTGCAATATTAACATAATATATTAGAGAAGTCGTTATGATGAAGTATTAATATCATAGGCGGAGAAAACATATTCTTGTTTATGTCGAAAATGTTTCCCTTGCAATTTTTGTGCTTTAAATGTGAAAAAACTAGAATAGTAAATTGGGTATTTTTGTAAATCAAAATTTACAAATATTTCTATTTCATAACCAAATTGAGTATATTAATATTTTAGAAGAAAGCTATTTTCTTCGTGTTTACAAGCCCATTTTACCTAAGGAAAAATTAGATTATTAAAACTAAAAGAAAAATAACTAGTTCCTGTGCGCATTTCGCTGCCAGATCATCAAGGAACCTTACCCCGTTTTTGGGAAAGCTAAAGTTGCATACACATACTAAAACTTAAATAAAATCAATAAGTGAAATGAGCATAGGAATCAGCTAAACTCCATTTCTGCAATAAAACACTATTACATATAATTAACAATTTAATTCGATAAAGTCTATTTCAATTACTTTATTGTTTATTTGAATTCATTTTCTTTTCCTCTTATTTTTTCGTAGCATTTCTTCAACATAAATTTAAATTCGTTCATCACATAAACTTTAAAACTTTTTAATAACAACCATTCTGTGAGATTTAATATATAATTCCAACATTGCGTCTACATGGGAGATAAAAATATCAGCGACATATCTCAATTTCTGTAATAAAAGTGTTAATGTAGGCTTTTTCATAACAAAACTCCTACGAGATCTGATATAATACTAATATTGCTTCTACATGAAAGATACAAGTCTTAGAAAGAACTTTCTACACTCAGATATAAAAATATTAATGGCAATCGTCCGTGTGAACGCCTATTTTGTATTACTGAAAATAATTTGTATTATTGGAACACACAGAAAAGTACTGCTTTCTTTTTTCTCAAATCTTGCTATCATAAAATTCCATTAAGTTTAGTAAAATTAATACTTTAGCAAGGCTGCTATAAAAAACAAAAAAAAAAAACAAAAAATTAAAATTATATATGTTGTATAACTGGAAAATAACAACTAAATAAAAATGTATGCGAATCTTTACAAAATTTTTCTTGCCAATCATCATAGGAAGAAAAATTTAGTAAAGCTAATCAAACTATTTGTCAATGTATGTTGAAACATATATGGTTCGCATATAAACACAAATTTCGATAATCCATAACCGAACTACGATTAAAATTCATTCAATTAATAGCGATTAACGGTAATTGCAATTAGCTGAATTGTAAATATTGCAGAATAGTTATGAATCGAAAAATTACAAGTCATAAAGTATTAGAAGTATACATAAGTAACGCCTAATTCTGTGTCAATAATGATTAAATTTTGATATTTGTATGTATATTATGAATTTTTGTATATATTTGAAAAATCAAATGTATCTAGGTCAAAAATCCGATAAGTATATATTTTTAACTAATTACATTTGAATTGTTCTAAAGTTTCAAATTTTCTTTGTTTTTTAGCAAATCTTAGAAAAGTTGTCTACACATATAATATATATCTGTCCTTTATTTTTATAAGAAATTACAACAAATATTACAGTGAATTAATCATAATCATTTTTATTATAAAAAGAAATAAAAATAACTTAAGTATCCATTTAATAGAGCATTTATCTTAAATAAACCAATCAATTCGTGACCATATAAAATTATAATTATTTAGTTATAGTAGTAGAATTTCATCAATTTGTTAACCATTTTTCTAGTGCATTATTTTTATCTTTTAACTTAATCAATTTATAAAATTTTTAAATTTAAATTTGTCGTATATCTCGAAAAAATAAATTCTTTTTTCAAACTTCCCGTAATGTGTAAAAGTGTTTTCAACTCAAAACGGACACTGTACACTTTGTACAAATTTTTTAAAATCTATGCAATGCCCGCAAATAATTCCATTTCAAATAGTTAGTAAGACAATTAGAATGAAAGTTTAATGCCTTGTTTGCTATTGAACTAGTAAATACCAAAGTAATTAAATAAATATAAATATTTATATATTTCATTTTGAGCATTTTTATTCATATGTTAAACTTTATATTTTTAAAAATAATTTTCATAAATAATAAAATACAAATTAAAAAAATATATATATTTCTTCAGTCTTATATGTGAATAACCAACACTTTGCTATCCATTAAATAAAGAAGGGGTTATATTTTATTTAAAACAACTTTCACCTAGAGGGGAAATAATTAATAAAGTATTTGATATATTGAAATAAATAAATAAATTAATTAACATAAAATCATAACCAAATTTCAGCAATTTTCTTTAAAAGTATTGACTTAAATGTTATTATTAACAGTGCTTTTCTGGCTATAAAATAGAAATCCGAAGTATTTTGTTTTTTTTTATTATTATTTTAAACGATATTCAGAAATGTTTAAATGTCGGTAATAATTTCGATAATCCTATTTTTAGGATGTAACAATTAAATTGATATTCATACAATTACAGCTAGGAATGATTTTCATTGATTTTATCAATATAAGACTTAAATATATGGGTATTATATAGGTTTATTAAATAATTATTACGTTTTATGAGCAGAATTCCACTGTTTTTAAATATTTTGTTATTTTCATGCATGTGGTCTTATGTGATCAAGATGAATGCCTGCAAAATAATGCGAAACAGCAAAAATAAAAAATACTTTATAGTATTAAAACAATCTCATCTTTAATAATAAAAATATTGATATTATGATTTTGTATACAAATTAAAACATAGCACTCTTAATTCGACTTCAGATTAAAAGAAAACTGAATTTAGAGAAACATTTTGCTAAAAAGTACATTTGTTTTTAACTATAAAGAACCATCATGTTAAATTGTTTTTTGGATAAAGAAATTCAAGTTAACTCCCAAATTTATATTAATCATGCGCCAATTTTCATTTAACTCTGGTTCCGTTACTATTAATTTGGTAAAATTAACATTTGTAATGGTCGTACAAAATATTTATTATAAGATACAACTTCCAGCAATTGGATTAATGAGTTTTTTTTTTTTTTTGATGCCCCAAAATATGTGAACATGCGATAATAAAATACATTTTAATTTGTAATGTATCCAAACTTTAGACAACAAAGGAGAGATCATGATTATGATTTGTAAATGAATAAAGTTTCAATCATACATGGCAAATATTTTACAAAAAAAAAAAAAAAAAAAAAAATCAATAAGATGCTAAAAGCTAAACACGGCAAACCGAAAAAAGAAAATGTAGGAAGAAGAATGGTCTTATTAATACGTACATATAATAATTTCAAAAAATTGATGTAAAAATTAATTCGATCTTTAACAAGTAAAATTATATTAAACTATGTCGAATCTCTTATACCCACAATTAATGTAACATAAGAAAAAAGTAGGTTTTGTAATCTCTAGTTTCTTTCAACAGACAGTCGCACAACACTAGATTGACTTGAAATCTTACTAGGACCAAGAATATATATTTACTTGATGTAGTCTTGATGTTACGAACGGAATAACAAACCAGATATTCCCAATAATTGTTGGTAGTGTAAATAAATAACAATATTTCAAATCCATTTTAAGAACGAAGATACCTAAATGTTTAATAGCAATTATCATTCCCTGATTGCAGTATAAAAACAAATTATAGAATAGCACTGTTAATAAATATCCTTTGAAACTCAGAAAAATAAAAAATATACAAAAGCATCCTGACCTACATAAATACCAATAAATTTAAAACCTTGTTAATCTGATACTAAACATAATTTCATAAATAATTATTATATTGTTAATTTCTTATCGTTTGCGGGGTACGAATACTAAAGGAAACGTTTTCGTTGGTAAAGCTACACATGCTGGAACTGTTTTAATGCTGGACAAATTTCGGGAATGTACATCGAAATGCTGAAGGATATTAGCTAACAAAATAAATCCGAAACCTCGAACAAGATTTTGGCCAATACATGTACGCTTTCCTATACTAAAAGGCAAAAAATGAGGTATATTCTTTTTAAGTTGCACTTTCTCCCTGCCCCAATGTTTTGCTTTTGTTATATTTTTGGACTTTGTTAATGGATTTAGAACCGAGCTCTCTGAAAGTGATGAACTCATTATTAAGATATCTTTATCGTATTCTATACCAGAGTCGGAACCTTCAGAGTTGCGTCGTTTTGCCTCAACAACTATATCATCGGAATTTTTAGTGGATGATTTTGAGAAATGAGCATTACTGTATGGTGCATCGTCTAGAGTTTCTAAAAATCGTTCAGGTTGAAAAAGTTCTGGATTTTTCCAATATTGAGGACTTGTATTTAATTTATAGTTATTAATGAAAACGATTGTACCCTCCGTTACTCCATAGCCGGAAATAATGGTATCTTCTGTTGCTACATGTGGAACAATTGGTGATGAAGAGTAACGTAACACTTCGAAGATTGTGGCCATTGTATATGGCATATTTTCCATGTCGTACAGACTAATTTTTCTTTGTCCTTTGTTAGTTACTACGTCTGCTTCAAACTGAATTTTCTTTCCTATTGATGGATTTTTAGCAATATATGCCAAAGCCATCATAACCAGATTTCCCACTGCTGAGTGACCACCAATAAAATCTTCCAGCATAAAAATTATTGTATCTCTAGAAACATTATTATCTAGATTCAAGTTCTTTAAAAGTGCATCTGTGAAATCTCTTTCTGGTTCATCCACATCTAAGTTTTGTTCTCGTTCATTAATAATGCGTTCCAATATAAATTTACGTATCTTACTAGACCATCCAATGATAGTTTTTGTATGCTTTTTATAAAATGGTGATAGCCATGGCAAAAAGTCTAACGCATAGCCTTGGTTAATTTCCCAAAAGATTTCATCAAAGTATTCCACAATTATTTGAAAGTCTTTATCCTCGTAATCGAAACGAATGGAGCACATGTATTGCGTAAACATATTTGCACAAGTTTGTTGTATTAGAGGCTTAAACTCAAATTCTTCACCAGATGGGACCTTTTCTCTTATTTTTTCTATAAGTTCACCAGCTTCAAAGGATCCCACCATTGACATTTTAGAGAAATATGAAGAAGAGTTCCTCGGTG
Source organism: Chrysomya rufifacies (assembly GCA_014858695.1). Lineage (NCBI taxonomy): Eukaryota > Metazoa > Arthropoda > Insecta > Diptera > Calliphoridae > Chrysomya > Chrysomya rufifacies. The sequence continues at coordinate 3,565 of JACGTJ010001044.1, read as the reverse complement.
AGCAATGTCGACGTGCCAGATTGCGACGTTTTTGTTGCAACGATGACCAATCACATAACGCAAGAGCTAAAAATAAATAAATAAAAAACAAAAAACAAAATGTATTCAGTTTGATTTAAATTATTTTTACAAATTCCTATCGCGATGAGTTATTAATATATAACAACGTTTCATCTTGTTGCCTAAATCTTATTTTTCAATTTGGTGTAGGGTTATTTAACAAGTTTTTTCAGTTCTGAAATCATTAGAAATTGTTGTCTTAAAACAACATTTACCGTTTCTTAAGCTAATAAATTTTTGTTTTCAAAAATTTAGATGTACTAGTAGCTGACAATACTAAAATTAAACATGTAAGAATGTCATATTCGACATGGCGAAATCTATAATACCCACCATCAAAATATATTAAATTATATTAAATATATTTTCTGTCCAAGTTTCTTCCTACTAAGTAACGATGCATCGAAAATTTAATCGTTTACACACATTCATTTCATATTTGTAACAAAATAATTTTCATGTATCAAAATTTTCACCATAAAAAATGATGGGGGTATATTGGGTTTGTCATTCCGTTTGTAACATGTTAAAATATTCGTCCAAGACCTCAATATGTATATATATTCTAGGTCCTGGTAAGATTCTAAGTCGATCTAGCGATGTCCGTACGTCTGTATGTCTGTTTAAAGCACAAGATCGTACCGGATGAGCTAAAAAGACGAAATTTGGCACAAATATTTGTTTGGTATTGAATATAGGCAGAATTGGATCGTACATAAGGAAGATATGGAACTAAAACCCATGAAAAATCTTTTATTTTGGAGCATTTTAGTACATAATATGTCATAAATATGAAACTGATGAAGGTACAAAGATGAAATTGAAGGTAAAACATAATATAGTAACGGAAACTAAGAAGGGACACTAAGGAATAAAGTACAAAGATGAAATTTTAGACTGACTGTTAGATAGTAGGAAGAATATTGAAAAAATGGACGTGCCCCTCCCAACCACAAAAATCCGTGATTTTGATGTATTTTATCACACAATGATGTAAACGATGAATGTTTCAATGCATCTTTAATTAGCAGAAAGAAGCTTAGACAAAAATATATTATATATACTTTGTACATCGATCTGGTTGTATTTTAATGGTGGGTATTAAAGATTCGGCCAAGCCGAATATAACATTCTTACTTGTTATTAATTATTATTTTTTAACGTTTCTTTAAATCATCCGATTATAATATTGTGTATTAGCCAATTAAGTGAAGGGTATATATGATTCGGCATAGCCGAATATAGTGTTCTTACTTATTTAGTTAAAATTTTGTATTTACATTATGAACATGTTATGTTACTTGGTGAAACACATTGAAAATAAAAAATTGTTTGATAATCGTTTTCAAATAAATAAATGAGTGGTGTAATTTTAAAATTATTTTTAAATATAAATTATTATTTGGAAACAGAAATAAATTAACATTGAAATTTTTATAAACCAAAAAATAATTTTTAAATAAAATAAGATATTTGAAAGTAAAAAACATGAAATTTGTAAATTATATTGTTAATTAATTTAATAGATTTGAAATAACTCTGTTTGATCGTTAGAAATAAAGATGTTTTATTTTTCGGAAATTTTGGCATTGATTTAGGTTTCTGTCTAATATTTTTAGATTAAAAATATAAATTAATATTTAACAAATCTGTTTTACACTTCAATTCAAATCGTTCATCATTGTTTTTTGTCGATGTCGATTTTTTATCCGCGAAGAATATAAAAGAATATTTCGAACCAAATATTACTACAAAAAACATTCAAAAGTATAATTAACTTTTGGAGATGAAATAAATGCATGGTTTACATACCTTGTATGGGGGCTAGGTGAAATAATTATCTGATTTAAATAAAACTTGGCGCATAAGTTTATTAAAATGTTAAACATGCTAAATTCATTAAATGACGCTATCTTTTAAGTTAGCTTTGCATACATTTGTATGGGGCTATTTAAAATAATGGGCCGATCATTGTCAATTTCAATAGGCTTGGTCCTTGTAGTAAGATATTTATCTGCACTGAAATTCAATAACTTCAAATATGCGACCTGTTGAATTTGGAAAAGGTTTACATAGACATATTCGACCATACAAACAGCATACAAATGATCTATTTAAACTTAGAGATACAAGTAAAAATAAACTTTATGAAATCCCTAAACTAGTTTCAGCTTTTCCAGGCTTAAATTTATTTAAAACATATACCTATGCATATACGAAGCCTCAGCAGGCTTCGCTGATATACCAAATTAATAACCTTTGCAAAATTTAATCAAAATATCTTCCAAATTGTAACCTTACCCAAATATTTAATGATTTTGCGCATTAAGACTCACATTTCTAAGTAACTTTTGTGTGCTATAATAAAATAATGAACCAATTATTAAATTAGCTACATAAGTTTAAGTTAAGACCTCAATTCGGGAGGACATTTGTACAGGGCTAATAATGGAACGATCACTATCAACAGACTTTGTGCCAATACAAAAATCGTAACATCTGCCAAATTTCATCATTATATCTCTGAAATTGTGATCGTGCCCACACATACAGTGGTTTTATTTTAATCCACATATATATACCAAATTTCAAAACATTATATAAATATCGACTTAACTCCTCACGTTGGGGAACGTTTGTATGGGGCTACGTGAAATAATTGACCGATTATGATCAATTTCAACTAACTTCGTACCTATATAAAAATAGCTATATGTGCCAAATTTCATCAAGATCTCTCTGAAATTGTGACCGTATCCAAAATTTGGGTAGGATTTGTATGGGAGCTATACGAAATAATAAACCGATTCAAATGAAATTTGCCACATATATTTAGATTTACTAAAAACTCATTTAAGCCATTTATGTGCCGAGTCGAACGCTATACTTAAAGGTGGGTGTCCGGTGGTTTTTTTGGTGCGTTACGATTACATTTCGATGGGAAGGTCACGCCTATTTTTCGCATCTTAGTTTCCTGTTGCTATATTCCTTAAATTTCACCTTTGAACGTTTATCCGTTTATGACATATTTTGTACTAAAATGCTCCAACATTACAAATTTTCATGGGTTTTTGTTCCATAACTTCCTTATTTATAATCCAATTTTGGTCATTTTCAATACAAACTTATATAAGAGATATTTGTGCCAAATTCCGTCCTTCTAGCTCATCCGTTGCGATCTCTTTCGTGCTTTTAACAGACAGACAGACGGACAGACATCGCTTGATCGACTTAGAATCTTAACAGGACCCAGAATATATACACATGTTGGGGTCTTGGACGAATATTTTTACATGTTAGAAATGGAATGGCAAACCCAATATACCTCCATCATATTTTGATAGTGGGTATAAAAATATTGAATCCATGGCCAAATATTTATCAATTGTTGCATTGGGTTATTTTTTTTATACCCACCATCAAAAAATGATGGGGGGTATATTGGGTTTGTCATTCCGTTTGTAACATGTTGAAATATTTGTCCAAGACCCCAACATGTATATAT
>JACGTJ010001025.1:9585-19677 GCA_014858695.1 Chrysomya rufifacies | reverse complement strand
TCAGTTCTAGTTCAGTTCTAGTTCAGTTCTGTAATAATTTTTAATGCGTAATTTAGATTTTATTTGTATGATCCCATATTTGTTCTTTCATTCCTTTTTATCTAATTCAAAACAAAGAAGAATAGCAAAGAAAACGACATATATTTGTCATAACAGCTGTCAAAAGAATATTGAACAATATTAAGCATAATTTTCTATATTAGATGGGTTGTTCTTGAAACGGTCATGACGGCTTGTAGAAATGCTACAGTTATATTAATTGCAAATCTTATTTTGGATTAAAATTCTTAAATATTATCATATTCGGTTTTGAATTTTAGAACTTTAAATGGAGTGACATTCAAGGAAAATACCAACAAAAGCTTAAATAAAAATCTTTTCACAAAATCGAATTTTATACAAATCATGTACAAATTCGAAAACAATTCGAATCATATGTATTTGTTCCCGGTATTTACGCAAAATAGCACACAACCAAACTAATATTTATATAGTTATAAACACCGACAAAGGATTTGCATACACTTATCCTAATATGCAGTCGTATGTATAGTGTGTATAAATATACCAAGATAATCAATGTTCAGAACATTTGATTTTGTATTGACATTTATGAATTAAAGACATGAAAACAAAACCGAATATACTGAAGAGCATAAACAACCACACTTACAAAATACATATATACAAATACAGATATATAATGAAAAATACATATTAATACATTAACATTTATGCAGAAGTATACAGTAGTGGTATAGATAAAAGACAATTTGTTATAATTTAAAGTCTCCAAAAATATAAACCAAAATTTAAAGATGTTGCTTACATTTATTTTACCATAAATCAGTTTTGAAATCACTGCTATTTTTTTGAGCTCCTGTGTGCAATAAAACTATAAACCAAAAATCATTACTATATTTAAGTATTTCAGTATAAGAGAAAGCACTTCTATATCCATACACATTGGTATCAGTATTCGTATTTTACTACTTGTAGTAGTTGTAGCTGTTTTTGAAAACTTTCATAAATATATAAAAAGCATTGACAGATGTCTGTTGCATTTAAATCTTTTTATTCTACATAGGTTTTTGTTTTTCATACTCCACTTTTTTTTTTTGTACTTAATGACATAACCACACATATACATATATCGGCAAACTGACTGAATCACTTTTATACAGATATAAATACACATACACACACTCACACATGTAGAAACAATCACAGAATACATGTCAATTAGTGTTAAATGAAAAGTTTTGCATGCAAATTCATACAATTTACACTTTTTTATTTGATTTTTTTAGTCTATTTTACATTTGCTGACATACAAATAAACATCTTTATCAGTCATATATATATAGAACAGGCTCTAGAATATTGTTTAAAGAAATGCAATATTTTTTAAGAAAATCAACCAAAATTTTAAACACTAATTTTAACCTTGCAATTTTTTGAAAAATTTTGCTGCTCGACGAAATTTTGAATAAATTTTTTTGTAAAAATAAAAATTTCGAAAATTTTTGTATAAAAACAAAATTTTTTATACATTTTTTATAAAATGAAAATTTTTGAAAAACTTTTTATACAAAAAAAAATTTTTTTGATAAATATTCTATAAAAGAAAAGTTCTTGAAAAATTTTCTAGGAAAAGAAAAATTTCTGAAAAAAATTTCGAAAATTCTATAAAAATGATTGAAAAAATATGTTTTAAAAAGAAAATTATTGAAAAACTTTGTTGTAAAAAGAAAATTTTTGAACGATTTTCTATAAAAAGAAATATTTTGAAAAATTTTCTATAAAAGGAAAATTCCTGAAAATAAAAAGAAAATTTTTGAAAAATTTTGCCATAAAAAGAAAATTTTCTTAAAACATGTTTATCTATTTAATTACTTACTGGCAATTTTATTGAACTTTTAGCTTAATAGTTTTAATTAATTTTTATTATTATTCATTTCAGTCGAAAGTGATTTAGCCAACAGGTTTTCTAAATATGTTTCTTATTTTATTCATTCACTTAAATATTTGATTTGTCTTAACCAAGTCATATGATCCAATAGTGCAGAATCTTAAAATAAATCTTAAAACAATCAATTTACTTTGATAGACGTATGCTCTAAGTCTTCAGGCTAAGAAATAATTTTCATTATGAATATTCGTTACACTGTGTCTGTGATGACAATTTTTATGGTTACTTTTTATGACGACTAATGCTTTAGCTGTCAAACCTCTTACCCCCAGTATTTTGGTTACAAGAATATAAATAATAAAAATTCACCATAAAACCTCTCATAAAACTTTTCTAGGCGAAATAAAAAACTATTATTATTTCTTAGTTTTAAACGCTTACACGCTGCTGTTTTCTTACGCTTCAATCTCTTTAAAAATTTGGTTTGACTTTGAGTTTTCCTTTTTTTTCAATTTCTTCAAAGCTAGATTGCATGTTTCCCTTTATTTTAGTTATTTTATTGCAATATATTAATTTTTTGTTGCATTTTCTTTCAGATTTTGGTGAGAATTTGAAGTCACGCATGCATTAAAATTAATTTTAGTTAAACAGCAAAAGACATAAAACGTATTTAAATATAAAATCGTTTATTATAATTAAAAGGAATTAAATCTTTAGGAAATTGCAAAGATAATATTTAATAAATTTTATTAGAATAAACTTTATTATAATTTTATGTTTATTATTTAATTGAATTAAAGCTCAACAAACTGAAATATTTTCAGAAGCTTTGTCTTTATCAAACATTTTTCTAGTTTAGTTCTAGTTCAGTTTAAGTTCAGTTCTAGTTCAGTTCTAGTTCAGTTCTAGTTCAGTTCTAGTTAAGTTTTAGTTAAGTTTCAGATCAGTTCTAGTTAAGTTCTAGTACAGTTCTAATTAATTTCTAGTTGAGTTCTAGTTTAGTTCAGTTCTAGTTAAGTTTTAGTTCATTTTGTGTTTAATTCTGGTTAACTTCTATATAGTATTTTCAAATGAATCAAATTATACTTACAGTGCAATTGAAACATTGGCTATGATAGTTGTGGTTCAAAGCCTCAACCCATCTGTCACCAGCTTCAACGGGGAAACCGCAAGCATAGCACTTGGTGGTGAACAATTCATTCCAATCGGCTTCACAATAGGGAATGCCATCCTCTAGGAAGAATGGAGTATTGCCGAACAATTTGCCGCAGTGACCGCAAGCAAAACATTCAGGATGGAAATGCTTGCCAATGGCATTCAAGCAATCACCCTAAACATACAAATTAATAGAGTGTAATTTTTTATAGTATAAAATCCGTAACATACCTTAATTTTACCAGCACACTTGCTGCAAGTAGGAGCCAAGTATTTTTCAAAACAATATTCACAGTAAAGATCACCCTTCTCCTCAACGAAGCCAATGTCTTGCAAAGGACGACGGCAATTGCCGTTGGCACAGTGGAAGTGTTCGGGACACCAAATCTTACCCAAAGCGGTAATGAAGGGACCCCTTATGAGATATTAGAATAAAATTAAGTTAAATTTTTAGCTTCAGAATGTTTAAAAGTAATGTTAATCAAAAGATAAAAAAGAAACGTATAAAACACACTTACGAGGTTATTTCATTATTGCACTGACAACATATAGGTTTCTTACCATCCTTAAGCAACTGACTTACTACTTCTTCATTTTCTGGTGACATCGGTTTATTGGGATCTTCACCTGGCTTGCCCAAAGCCTTAACACTTATACTAAATACTGGCCCATCTTTGGGTTGTTCCGTTTGTGTATTGGTTTCAATATATGAACGTCTATCGGTAGCATGACTGGCTCTTCTATTGGAACGATCATTATTACGATATATCACAGCTTCAGAGGGTGGCAAGGCACTACCAATAATTGGCTCCGGTTTAACAGGAGTCTGTGGTTTAGCCTTATTATCACATAATTCTAAAACTTTACCCATCGGATGATTGGCTGGCAAATCTGCAGTATGTATTGGTTTGGGTTGGGCTTGAGGTGATGATTTAAAATCTGATTTATGTTCTACATTTTGGTGAATGGCAATCACTGGTTTTAAGGCAGCCGGTTCAGTGGGATTAATGTCTTTAAAATCATCCAAATCTAAACGTTTACGTACTACCATGGGACTTCTGGAAAGATTGGAGCTGCTGTTGCTGCGCAAACTCAAAGAACTGCTGCTATGGGGTGAAGGCATACCATTGCTATTGTTGGCCAAACGGGCCTCCAACATATTGGATATTACCTTACCGGCTTCAGCCATAAAATTGTCCATTTTGGGACCCATATTTATTTTACCAATCGATTCGTTGAGCATGGCGGTAGGATCATCGTTGTTTAAGTCAGTCTGCTGTAAGGAGGCATTTGCGTTGGCATTGGCAAAGGAAGCATTGGTTTTGGGCTTAGCATTAGTTTTGCGAGGCAAGGTATCACTTAACATTGAGGGTTTTATTAAGGACTCTGTAAAGGTATTAACACAAACAACAATGCAAATTAAAACAACAATTGTTAGTTAGGAAAGCAAAATTAATTTAAAAGGGAACATAAAAATAACATCTGAACTTAAAGGAAATTTAAAACATAATCATGCTTAAACATTTATAAAAAATATTTAAATAAAATATTATAAACAATTGACAAACGGAGAAACGAAATTGAGTCCATAATCTCAGCATTCACTCTAACCTGATGTGGGTGCCGCAGCTGTTACACAAGGGTACACGGACACCGGGGCTAACGGCCTTGTTCAAAATACCACGACCACGTTTGGGAGCTGAAGTAGCACCATAAGCACCGCCCTTAGGAGCAATACCACCTGTAGTAGAATCATTATTATTAGATGGTGCCGAAATACTAGATCTTTTTGAAGCAGTTGTTGCCGATGAAGCTGCAGATTGTTGCGATTGCATATTAGCTGTAATAGTGGAAGAAGCTGATGCTTGTGAAGTTGCCTTAGCAGCAGCGCTAGTAGCTGAAATAGTAGTGCCTGCTGAACCTAAAGAAGCAGTCGGCCGTGAGCCATTATTATTATTATTTGTTGATTGCAATATTTGCTGCTTGCAGCATGTATGACCGGGACGACAGAATGTTCCCGTTACTGGGCAAACACTTGAAGGTGTTGAACCCGTAGTAGCAGAAGATGAAGTAGAAGTAGCATTAAGGTTAGAGCCAGCTGTGATCGATTGATAAGCTTGATTATTAGTACAAGTAGTAGCAGAAGCTTTGGTTAGACTAGAGCTAACGGTGTTAGCTTGTTGTTGTTGATATGAAGATGATGTTGTTGAAAATGTAGTTAATGATTTCTGTTGTTGTTGTTGTTGTTGCGATAATGATTGCTGCGCAGAAACCAATGACGTTCCGCACGTAGTTGATTGCAATTGTTTTTGTTGCTGCTGTTGCTGGGCTGACGAGCAGCTCGCGTTAGTCGTTCCAGACAATTTCTTAGCATCGGTTCCACAAATGATATAGCTCGGTGGCTGAGGTTCATCGTTAGGAGGAAACACTGGTTTTGTGGGGAATTTTGACGTACCGCCCGGACTATGCAATTCGGGAAATTTAGTGTCAGTCATAGTGGCTGCACGTGCACTAATTGCTTGCGATTGACTAGTTAGATTAGTGATTTCCTGTTCTAGACCCGACAAACGTCTAGCTTGATTGGCTACATAGCCAGTTTTACCATAAGATTGTCTCCTTTCGGTTGTAGATTGGGAACCAGTACGTATTTCTATGGTTTTAGCTGAAGAAGTATGTTCAAACTCCTCGGTTACTTTGCGTCTACGTTCGATTTGTGTATTTCCCACTTGAGTTTTTGTATGGGATTGCATTTGACTTTGCTTTTGTTCTTCTAAACGAGAAGCTTTTTCACTCCTTTCTACTGTCTTATTGCCAATTTGCATTACTTCTCGTTTCTCCGGTTCTTGTGTGTAGGATTGCATGGCCGATTGTGTAGCAGCGGCGCTGTGTGAAAGCAATCGTTCCTGCTGTTGAGCTTGCTGAGCTCCCAAATAACTTTGGCCTGTAGTAATAGAACCAGTTTGTAGTACGCGTGTACTCAAAGGAGACAATTCAGCTTCCTTCAAACGAGGAGCACGTATGGCAGCCAAAGGATTTGGTGGTGGTCCAGGCGCTGGAGACTTGGCGCGATCTGGAAAGGGAGAAGCTGAACGACGATCATAATCTCGAGCATGAGTTGGCGCACATTCATCAAAGCATAATTTTTCAGGCGCTTGATAGTATGGCGTAATGGGAGCTGGTTTATTTATCATGGAAGGTGTATAAGGCCGTGAGGGTGTTTGCGATTGATCTCGCACCATATGTTCATCTAAAGCCTGAAAAGCCATTGTAACTGGTCCCGAGCGATCTTCAACAATAATTGGTATTGTAGGTTTAGTCAACTGTAATTGCTGTTTGACGGAATCGGAAGCACTTGTAGAGGAGGAAGTGACTGTCGACGACATCTGCTGCTGCCTTTGTTCCGTTTTAGTGCTCATGACAGATGAACTGTAGGCAGAAGCAGTTGTCTGCTGTTGTTGTGATTGTGAATGAGATTGTGATTGACTAACCGAACGTGTAGACATTTGTGCAACTGGCTTGTGTACTGTATTGCCATTGGTTCCATTTGAGGTTGAGGGAGCTTTAGGAGTATCTACAAAAGCTAAGGGTATATTTTCACGCAATTCTGGTGGTTCCGGAGTGCGAGCTGGACTTTGGGTTGGTAGCACTGTCCAATTGCGTTGGTACTTTGGTATGGATTCTGGTCTATGAAGACCCGAAGGGGGTCTTGGTTTTAAGTGACTTAGAGGTGAAGGTGGCGGAAAGATAACCTCCGAGTGTTCTAGTTCATCAGTAACCTCTTCAATTATTTCTTGTACATCAATTTTGCTAGAGGTGGTGGCAGAACCAGCGGTCGCATAAGCCATGGATTGGGATGATTTGGTAGCTTGTGTTTGGTTCGAAGCATATGATGATGAGGTAGTTTGCTGTTGTTGTTGGACTGCGGAAGAGGATTTAGAGGAAGAAGAGCTAGCTTTGGTAGAGGAATACAATGAGGACTCTTCACGTGTATTAGTCTGTTGTTGTTTTTGCTGTTGTACTTGATTATATTGTTCTTGTTGTAATTGTGAGGTAGTGTTGGTTTGCTGTTGTTGTTGTTGCTGTAGGAGTTCTTGCTCCTTTTGTGAAAAATAACTACGTCTTTTCTGATAACGTTCATGAGCATCGTAATATTTTTTATACTCGAGATCATTTTGTTCTTTTGTATAGGAAATGGAGTGGCGAGGTGTCGTTGTAGAGGATAAAGGTTGTGAGGATGGTTGGAATGCTTGCATAGCCGCAAATGCTGATGTTGATGATTTACGTTTTTCTGTTGTGTAATACTCCACCTGCTCCAAGGCTTGCTTAGACAAACCCAATTCTTCTTCTTTGTCTAACACTTGAAATTCCATTTTTTTCTTTTCCTCTTCCTTTTGCTGTTCCTCGAACATGTGTGTAGCATTTTCGGGGTCAAGAGGTGTATAAGGACGTTCAGGTGCTGTGCGCAAAGCATCTTTCATGGTAAGATGTTCTTTGGGTGTGGGTAAGTCCAGTATATGTATGGGAACATCACGATCGAAATGGCCTTCGAATGGTTTCTCAGGTGCGGTGGTAAGAGCACGCAATAATGGTGTTTTGGGACGATAATCCTCACGTACATATGGTTTTATCTCGATCGGGGGTGGCATATAGGGTTCAGTCTCTTCGGGTAAAGGTATACCCTCAGAGGCTGGTGGAGCAAATTTCACTTCAAACTCTGGAGCAATAGTCATAGCTTTGGAGAGTGTGGGGGTATCCCATATGGTATTAATAGGCACTGGCTCCGGTTCCGGAGAAGGTGGCCGTTCATAAGGTTCTGGAATAGGTTCTTTTGGTGGCTCTTCAGGTATTTCCTTGACAATTTCTGCCTCAGGATCTACTTGGCAAGTACACTCACAAGGTTTAGGACACAAGCAACCTACCATATGAAAGGGAGTCTCAGGAGCTGTGGTTAAAACTCTAACCATAGGATTTATCCATTCTTTGGGAACAGGATTGGGAATTTTGGTAGGAGGTATTTGTTTGACGGGAGCTATTTCGATTTTAATTTCGGGGGTGGGTTGGAAAATCCGTTGACTTTCCAAAATATGAGAACGATCATCTTTGACGAAACCCTTCTCTTCGTTTACCTCTTCATATGAGGATTCTAGTGTTTCTGTAGTGTGTTTTTGTTCTTGTATTTGTTGTTCTTCATTACCTTGTTGTTGTTGCTGCTGCTGTTGTTGCTCGGAATAGCTATCAACTTCTTTAACTTGAGTATCTTCTAGAAACACTACATGTCTTTCATGTGGTGGTTCGGGAACAGGACTAGGCGTTACTTCTCTCACCATGTCAACTAAACGATAGGTGCTTAAGGGAGGGACTAAAGTTTCTATACATTCTTGGGCACTACGTCGACCACTTTCGGAAAAGATTGATGAAGAGAGTTGTAATTGATCTTGTTGCTGCATAGCGGCTACTTCCATATCCATGTGATAGTCAAACTCTGAACCCGATTGTTCATAAGCTTGTTGCATTTGATAGGCCTGAACTTGTGCTGCATACATACGTTGATATTCTTCCGAAGTGGTAGTAGTTGTAGTGCTAGTGGAGGTATATGAATCTGATCCGGATTCACATTCTAATTGTTGTTGTTGAGTTATACGACTGGTTAATTGAGGAGCAGAACGGCTAGCCCATTGAGATTGTTGTTGTTGCTGAACTTGTTGTTGTTGTTGTTGAACTTGTTGTTGCTGAACTTGTTGTTGTTGAGTTTGTTGTTGCTGAGCTCGCTGCTCTGACTCTTTAGAACAGTGGCATTGACCACACGTCGCCGTATTACCCGGTGGGGGAGGCGGAGGATTTTCTAATGGTTTTGCTACCACATGTTGTGTTTCAGGTGGTGCAATATACAAAGGAGCGGCTGTAGGAGCACGATGACTATCTTCCTCAGCAGGTGGCCAACAAAAGGTAGAACGTTGTTGCCTATTTGCCTCCTCTATTTCATAATCTTCTTCAAAATAACATTCGGCATATTGCGGTTGCAAGCTATCCTCATTTGCTTCTTCTACTCAGACCGTAATGATATTAACCATTTAGGTTCAAGGAAATTAATTTGGAATTCAATACGTCAGCAACACCACACCACGAATGTAGAATATTCGTTACGATTTACAACAACAGGTTTCGTTTTGGTTTGAGACGCATGATGATAATGGATTTATGTGTTTTATGTTCAATAGTGGGTGTGTTCGTGTATATATTTTGTATGGGTGTATGTTATTTTTTATGGGATTTTGTGTGTTTTAATGTATTTTGTTTGAGGTTAGATTAAAAAGGTTAGTGGTTATTTTTTTAGATATATAATTTTTTCCAAGGAATAAAAGTTTTTTTTTTAAGAATTTGGCAAACAAGTGTACAATTTTGTATGTAGTTTTGTTTGTATGTTTGAGATTTTTTTTTATATTTTGAGAAAAAGAAGAAAGATAAAAAATGTTGATACATGTTAGATTTGTAGCAAGCAGCAGTGCAGATATTTATCTATCTATATACAGCTAAAAGCTTAAATGTTGTCTTATATTTCTTTTTGTTCGTTATTTATTAGATGAAGTTGTATGCGTGTATAAGGATAAGTGTGTTTAGGTGTGAAACACAAATGGACCCTTTTTTTAGAGGATTTTATCGTTTCGTTCTCAAAAAGTTTTAAGAATTATGTGAAATGATGTGAAAAGTTTAAGGATTTTTGTGGTAAATATTTGGAAATAAATTTAAGCAATACTGAAAGGGTATTATAAAATTTACTAGAAAAAACTTTAAATTTTAGTTGTAAAAATACAAAAAAAAAGTTAATAAAATTTGTCATTGTGATTATGTCGATGCGGCCCCAATTTGTAAGGTGGCCTTCAGTTTTTCTCCGTATTCGTGTACACTCTATGGAGTACAGATAGTTTCTTAAAGAATTAAGAGAGTCAAAACTTTACTTTAATCTACGAATCACGAATTTAGGAAAAAATTGAAAATAGAATTGAACTAGAACTGAACTAGAACTG
>JACGTJ010001021.1:5143-18164 GCA_014858695.1 Chrysomya rufifacies | reverse complement strand
TAGAACTGAACTAGAACTCGGTTTCAACTAAAACAAAATTTTATTGTAAACGATTATAAAAACATTCATTTTACAAATAGGAAACATTCATACTTATTTAAGAAGATTCCGCAATTTTATTATATATATATATATATTTAAAGTTAGAGTCCATTAAAAAAATACTTAACTCCAACGCAAGGAAAAATGTTAGAATAAAGTTTGTTTCTTAATACATATAAATTTCTATAACCGTTAGTAATTATTAAAATCAATAAATTTTTATTTAGTACTTTTATCGATTCCCATATTAGAAGTTTTAAAAATAATCCATTTTCCAAACTGATAGTACCTATTAGTTAGCAAACTGATTAAATCCCATATTATCAAAGTTAAATAACAGAATTTTATAACTCAAAACATAAATCAGGCTATTTTAAAATAAAATTATATAATTTATGCCTTAAAATTTAGATTAAAAGAAAAGGTATTATTCAAAGAAATTATTTGATTTGTGTTTCTAATGTTAAAGGTAAATAAATATAATTTTTGTCTAAGCTAGGATTTGTTTGCTAGATCGATATATTTATCTAACTATTTCTATATATATCTTGTCTTTATGCCAATTATATATAAGAAGTAAAAAACAAAAGTTAGTTGAACCCAAACCTTATTAAGAAATTTTGAAAAATCCTTAACCTGAGTTATAAACAAGAGTAGAACAAAAAAACAAATGAATTCTAATACAAAATGTAATGAAGAAATTACCTCTCGGATGGCATTCCAACAACACCTAATTGCTGTGCTTGTGCCAAGCGTTTGGCTTCTTCTTTTTTACGACGATCTTCAGCGGCCGCTTTCATGGGATCATATTTAGATCTTCGTTTCCACATGGCCATTTCAGCCTCCTTTTGTTTACTTACTATATGGTTAACACAATTAAAAAAGTGTAGTAATAATAATCATAGCTATTATAAAATACTTACCGGAAGCATCTCTTCTTACTGCAGACGAAGCTCTGCCACTATTACCACCACCCAATGAAGTACCACTTGTGGTCATGACAGATGTTGCTGAACGAACTGAACGATTACTGGCTCGTGAAGGATCTGTACGTGATAGACCCATAGATGAACTGCTAGGACTACGTTTCATAATATCATTAGACGGTTGCTTAAGAGTACTTTTGGCATCATTTTTACGTAAAAATTGATTACTTTGGGCGGGTTTATATTTCGATATATCTAGATAACGAGGCTGAGCTCGTTGACTAGACGTGGAACGCTGTGTGGACGTAGTGGATGGTACGTTGGCAGCAGTTTGTAATAGTTGTTTTTTAGCTGAAGCCAATGAACTCGGCACTTGTTGAGCTAAACGACTAAGACTAGTATCTCTTGGCATGGATTGACGTTGTGATGTGACACTGGATCGAGTTGTAGCACTTTTGACATTTCTTCTCGGCAGCTCAGGAGTATTAGGACATGCCATTACACCACCAACTGATGACAAGGCATTAGACGGCTTCGTTGGTGGAGCAGATTGAGGTTTTCCAGACACTTTTTGTTTGCTACGTTCGATGCGCATTAATAAAGCTTTATTGTATCTAGTATTCGAAAGAGGTACACTATTCTCAACTTCTGATTGTTCTTGTTGTTCGTGCTCATTATAGTATTCAGGGTCGACATGTTCTTCGGCACCACTGGAGTAATATTCTTCACCCATGTCATCCTGATCATCTTCGTCGTTTATATAATACTGTAAATTGTCATCGTAATCACTGTAAACATGGCCAAAATTATTACTACTCGCAGATTTTTTAATCGCTTGTCCCGTTTGCAATTGCTGGTGATGCTGTGGAGCCACACTCAGACCATAGCTATGGCGAACGGCTGGTGGTGTATAAATATTTTGGAAGTTAGGACGAGCTGCTCTTTGAGTAGCTCCCACCCTAGTAGAAAATGAACTGGATCTTCTTAAGGGTGAAGATTGATCATTGGGTGCTGTTGGAGTTGTAGGCGATTGAATTTGTGGAGCACCACCACCTTGTAATACTCTTCTATGAGGTGACCCACTGCCAGCCAAATTGCCATCAAAGGAATTTTTACGCATTCGCATTTGTCGTAACAAATACTCGCCACTTGTTAGCATTTGCAATTGTTGTTCGTTAATGCTACTAGTCATCAAATTCTGTGCAGCTTGGCGTTGACGCTGGGCATTAAGACTATGTTGTGGACTACAGTCAGCACCGGTGCCCTCGGGTGAATACATGATATGTGAACGTGCTGAATGTGCGCGAGGTGAAGCCGAATGTGATGGAGACTTAAGTGAATTTTTACGTGAAAGACTTTGTTGCAAGTTATTAATAGCTGTTGCGGTTTGTTGCAAATAATCCTCATCGTCAGTTGGCAACATATTTTGGATTGATGCTCTGGTACGACTGGCACTACGTGCACGACCTAAGGTATGCAGCGGAGAAGGTATTTTGGTAGGACTTTTAGGTGGTTTTGTGTATGAAGTCGATGTGGTAAGGGATGGATCACTGGCATAATCACATTCTCCAGAACCATTTGTACCAGATAAACGGAAACGCTCTGCTAATGAACGATTCAATTTAGCATTATACTGCTTACTATGGGCACTATAAAGACTGTCATCTGTTAAAGATTCATTGCCAGTATCGGCACAAGTATATGATCGCGTCATTAACATATCTTGGTTGGCTTGACGCATGCCTATACCATTCCGATCATTTGCCAAACTGCGAGCACGAGCATTTCGCGCCCATTCCTGTATCCAATCGTGTTTTGTTTGCGCCGTTTGTAGAACAGCAACTTCACTTAACTTTGATGTTGGTTGCGGACCAGTTGGAGTCTCTGGTGGTGTTTCTATTAAATTTCTTGTAGCTGCAAATTTCTGTGAAGCTTCTTTTTGGTTTGTAAAGACATTTAAACGATATTCAGCTTTTTGATGATCGGTAAAACCACCGGCTAGGGAGGCTGGAGTACCGGAACTCTTTAGTTTTGTTTCATTACTAACATACTCTGAACTATCGATTTGTGATGTCGACAAACCACTATGACGTGATAATTTAGGACGAGCATCCAATGTCCTTTGCTTGGCCAATACACCACTAGTAGTAACACTTGTAAAGCAGCCCATGTCCGGATCAACATCTTCATCATCAGCAGGTTGACTATGTGAAGATTTCAAAACATCTTGTTTTATATCCATTTGTTTAGTAGCATTCATATTGCGCAAAACTCTAGATTTTATTTTCTCCAAATAGGCACCAGCCGATTGATGGGATCCCATAATTAAATCCGAAGTTGAAGTACTAGTACGTTGCCTTGGTTCTATGACTTCAGAATCATGATAGTAATTTACTTCTAAAACATTATTGGAACGCTTTGATTCTACTGTATTCTGTTGCCTTGGTGTCGGTGTAACAACATCATCCAGTTGCTTTGAACGAGTTTTGGTTCTACGTGTATTTTCTACTATTGGTTGACCATTTTTATCAATATTCATGAGATCTTTTTGTTCTTCTGTATAGTTATCGCCATCTAATGTATATGTGCCAGCTTCGCTTACGTCATCCGCATCAGCATTAAGATGTTTAAAGTCTGCCAATGGTGGCTGTGGGCACATAAAATCCACTTGTTTTAAAGCCAATTGCATGGCCGTAGAACGAGGGGTAAATTGTGTACGATTCGCAAGAAGATTTGCAGAACCCTTTGGTACTTGTATGGGTGGTGGTTTGTTAGCAGTTTTAGTTGTTTTCCGTGTAGCCGATGTTGAAGAATTGCCAGTTGTTGGGGTTGTGGCAGCAACACCTGATGTTGTATTTGATTGTGGACTTTGTAGGTTGCTTTCATTTGTACTTGAACGTGGCGACCAACTGTGACGTTTTGAAGCATCACGCACACGTGAGGTGCTACGATCACGTACACGCAACTTGACCTGTAAATAGATAGTAATTAATACTTTAAATTAAAATTCTTTGAGGCGACTTAAACTATTCGAAACTTTTGAAGAAGAGTTTCAAAATGAAATTAAAACTTTTATCATTTAATTTATTCAATTTTTCCAATAGTCTATCTCATTTCCATGACATTAAATTCTGTTTAAAGCGTACCGAAGAGGCAGTATTCCTTCAGTTCCCACTCCGACAGAAGACCTTTTACGCAATTTCTCCTACAGTTCATCAGACGTAATCTCAAGAAGCTTATCGCAGCAATATTAGGACATATCAACTTCGGCATTCAGGCCTCTAGACTGGCTATCTACGACTACTGCGAAAGCTGTCATAATATAGACATAAAGGAAGCAGGATTCCATATTCTATATTAATGTCAAACTCATCTGAAGTTTCTTGGGATAACGTTATCTCGAAACCCTGTCTGAAATATACTTTGTGAATATTGAAAGTCATAGCTCCTTTATGAATAATTGTAACTTAATCTGATAAGACATATTAACTCTTAACAAGAGTAAATTTATAATTGCTACCAAGAATGTATTCTACAAATTTTCTCTTTGTTCACACTTATTTACTATAACTTTCATATCTAATTTAATGTTTCTTCTATCACATTTTTTGAATTCGCCACACTTTTTTCTTTCCATATCTCTACATCTACCATTTTTTATTTCTATCGGGAATACAAGGATCCAAGCGGTGTGTTCAGTTTCCTAGACGCGACTGCTGACTGCTTACTATAATATTTACTATAATTAGAAGAGCCTGATTAATGCAAATAGATCAGCTATTGAGAAATTTGTTTATCCCCAAATGCCTAAAAGTTACTGTTACAAACGGCACTATTTCGTTTCGTAAAAATTTGTTTAAATTTAAAATTTCTATGCAATAATTTTTAACTTGAATATTTAAAGATTAACAATTAGAATGATTAGTCATACCTTTAAAATTAACTTCCAAATTAGTTTAGTTATAATTTAAGTAAATTGCAGTTAAAGTTTCTAAAAATGGCTTAACATGTTTTTGTTTGAAAAATATTTACAAATAAAATGGATATGATCAAGTTGTTTCTAGAGTTAACAAATAGATATAAAAAAAACAAATGTTTATTTATGAACGTAAAACTCACGATTACAAATATATTTGTCTATAATGTATATATTAGCTTAGTTAAAAAAGTAATAATTAAGTATGTATTGAATTTTAAAAATACAAACAACCTAGCATAAACAAACTTCACTGTTCTTTTAATTTAAATTAGTAAAATTATATTACTTGTAAGTACCTATAATTTCAACATTACGAAACATTAACTCATAAACTTATACCACAATTCCTAATATGAATTTTATTACGAAAAACAAAAATAAATACCTTTTGTGTTGTTGAAGTTTCAGACTCCAATGAATTTGCATTGTTATCATTGTGGGACAATGAATTACGGGCTGATGATCTCGACGTTAATGGTGTTGACGATTGTGAACTTGTTAAACGAGTAGGTGTTTGTGCTTTCGTCGATGCTGATGATTCATTTTCATTTTCCAATTTTGACATTGAAGCACCACGTCGATGACGATTTTGAAAACGTTCCATCATACTTTTATATTTGGCAGCTTGGGCAGCAGCATCACATTCCTTGTCATTAAAATTGTCTATAGTAAAGGCGCACGATTGTTTCATAGAGTTTGTCATTGTTGTATTACCATTTGATGATGTTGAGTCATCACCATCGCCGTGATCGTATGAAACGCGTGCCTCTTTCTCACTGTTACTATTATTATTGTCTGGCGTTTCACTATTTACGCTTGTTGTTGCTGCTGTTTGGCGTGCTGCTGATCCACTACTCAGTTCTTCGTCATCGTTTTTGTTATCTCTACTTGTTATTTCTACTTCTTTATTAACGCTTTTACTACCAACAATCATTTCTGCAAAAAACAACAAACAATAAAAATAAAAAATTGAATATAAGTATGAAAAAAATGAGCAAATAACAAAATGTTATTATTAAATAAAATGCTATTGTAAAAAAGTTTAATATTTATATAGCAACAATAATAAAAACCTCAAAATAAAAAAAAAATAAAAAAAAAACAAATGCTAAAACAAAACATACAATTAAGATTTAACAATAAATTATAATTTAAGCCAACTTAAAGTTAACGGTTATTAGGTGAAAACGAAAAAAAGAAAGAAAATTTTAAAATCATAAACTAAAGAAGAAACAATAAAAAGAAGTCTTTTACAATATGTTATATATATTTGAAAATAAAATGAATGTACATTTGCAAAAGAAAAACAATTAAACGCACATTCAAAAAAAATATGAATGTATCTTTTTCTGCGTTAGCACACATAAATACCCAGTTGGCCAAATGGTCTTAGACAACAATGTCATAGATGCTTGTTGTACGACAGATTTAATAGATGAAAACTTTACAGAAAATTGTCTTCCACAACACGATTAGAGAAACAAATTTTCATTACATCTGAGACACTTGTCTTATTCAGCATAAAGTTTTATCTAGTGACAATTTGGAGGACAATGTGCTAAACAATGTATTTAATAATTTTGTCGACAAGAAGAGTAACATTATGATGGATGTTATCTTCGTTGATGGCTGACAAAGTGTTTAATGATATTAACACCTTACCACAATATTTCGGACAATATCTCAAATTCTGTTATCAACAAACTATATATAAGAGAGAATTTCTGAAATCATGTCATAAAACAAAAACTTTGTTGACAATTTAAGTGACAAATTCTTCGAAATAGTCTTTGAAGTGACTATGGTAATGACAGTGTCAGAAATTTTATTGACAATACTGACTTAAAAATTGAGTAGTGATTTTGTAAAGAAAAAAATGCAAAAGGGAATGGACCACATTTAAGGTCTGCGAGTGAAAATGCGTCTGATGTGCATTCATAACCTATAATAACCCAATTTTACACTACATCCCAGGAAAAGCTCCCTCGAATTACAATGTTTACACAGAAATGACATTAATTTCATTCTATTAATTCTATCAATTCTCCAATTGGCGTTATATAGCCAATTGGAAAATAGCAATTTCCATTATTTTTTAACGAAATTAAACCCTTAATTTCACCAAAACAATAAATCTTACTATTAGTTACTTCACTTAATTTTGTTCCAATTGTGAAGCTTCCCTAAATCGTAATTTCTATTTTTAACAACTTCACTAATTTTAAATTAGAACATAATATAGTAGAAGCAAAAATGTTGATCACTTTAGTAGATCAAGTTTTCAAACAGTATAACATAGAGAAAAAGTTTTATATAGTCGTTAACGACAACTGTCATACAAGCAATCATCGGCGAAAGCTCAGTAGTCCTCTTTATATATAAACTTACTAAGGTTATGCTCAAAATGTGTGCGAATTATTCCTTCATATACTTGTCAAAGACAACATTATGGAACTAATCGCCACCAATGCTGTCGACGAATATATGGAAGACAATTTCATTTATTTTATTAATAATAAGATAAGCGACACTGGTTCTCTTTTTGTAACTGATAAATCTCGTGACATTTTGTTCGAAAAAGTCTACGATGAATTAAACTAAATGTTCTAAAAGATCTTGCAAGATTTAAAATAGTTGGGATGTCTTAAAGACAAGGCCAACTGGGTATCGTACAATTTCTTTTAGTAATTCAAACTAATAATCTACATAAATAAAAAAAACAAAGTCTTCAACTGTAGCTTTAATAAAAAACAATTATTAATTGTAGAAAGTAGAAGTTAGTATATTGTTTAATAAAATAAATATAATATATTCATATATTTTACAAATTTATAAAATCAATATTAGATACAAAAAATATGCTATTCATTCTTATATTTAAAATTAATTAACGTAAGCTTCTTTCGCGCTTTTCTATTTTCAAAATTTAATTTTGGAAATTACGTCTATTTTTATATTTTTGTTTGTTTCTATGAATCAACTAAAATTTAGCATTTTTAATTATCTGTTCTTTAATGTTTAAATTCTTCAAGTTATCAATCTTTAAATCCATTTCTTTAACAACTATGATTTAGCAATTTTATGTTTTTGTTCTAAGCATGACAAATAGCAAAAGATCTATTCAATCATTTCATTTGCTGTGAAATTTATTCCATATTATTTTTTAAACAAGGAGAAAGTGTCTGACTTAAATAAATTATTAATATTTTAAAATAACTTTATAACTTTATAGCAAGTGTTTATCGATGTCACAGTTATGATAATTAATGCAAGCAGTACTAATTATCTAAAAAATATTTTCCCTTTTCCAATGATTATGGTGTTAATAATATATATTTTAACTCAAATGAAAGTTATAGATTAAACATTTTCTATTCCGTGATTTGAAAAGAGTTTTATAAACACCTCACCCTTTTGAATTTTGCAGGCTATTCTGGTCCAATAACTGTAGTTGGAATTGTTCAGGATATGTTTCCTAATCTTTCCAAAGTAGAAACCTATCTATGGCTAAATGTCAACAATGCCCACTGAGATTTCTAACACAGACCAAAGTCTACCTAACTCATCTGCAACTTCATTACCAAAAATATCACTTCCATTCTTCCATCTTCAAAACGTAATTGGAAACTGTTTTGTAATTAAAAATCTATACATTTTTCAGAAAATACTTAAATAATTCAGACAAAATAAACAAAAAATATATCACAACTGTTTACATCTTATGAGGTGAAGGGTCAAAAGAATTTCACCTTTACCTCTTGAACCCTAAAGAGCTGAACTCAGCCTTCATAAGTTCAGCTAAACACTGAGTTGCATTTGATTATCCTGTACTACAGCATATCATTTAACATCTTCATTACCTTCGCAGCAATATTTTGATATAGCTTTACCAGAGGATGTTCTTTTCCTTTTGCTTTTTCTTGGCTAGATCGTCTGATTTTACGTCCAATTGGGTAATTGTGCATGTTTTTATTCCTCAATTGACAGTGAGTTCAATTGAAGAGTATTTTAAGGGTAATGCCCTTCGCCCATTGTATCTAAAGTATCTGCCAGGGTCTCTTAACTGAGAACGGGATTATAGTTAGTTCTTTCGTTTGTACAAGGGAACTAATTTTAAACTTCGTTATGGGAACGGAAGACATCTGACAATATTCCTACTAATTCCATAAAGGAGCCAGGAAAATAATGATATAAGATGAACTTTTGTTGTGCCAGCTTTGTTAGTCCAAAGATTACCTCCAACAGAGTGCACTATAAGCCATCACCTTGCTTCAAATATTGTTATGACTAAATATAGTAATAAATAAATTTTAATTAATCTAGTTGCCTTTTAAAATTATTTTCTGTTTTTAAGGCGAATATATGGAAGGTGCGGCAATTTTAGATAATTCATTGCTAATTTATTAATTTAATATTGTATAAAGTCTTGAAGTTAAAAAGTTAGATATTTTATATATGTATATCTTTTTTTGGAAAATTAAAGTTTAGAATTGTGCACACCTTTGAAATTTCCTTTAAATTATTCTTAATACAATATTTGATAATAGTAAGGCTCCAATCAGAACGCTTTCTGGTGTCTATTTATGTCATGTTAAGTATGATCTATGAATCGCTGATGTGCTAGCCAAAAGTGGGGACCGTTTCGTCGAAGAATAAATAGTCCATCTGTTGCAAATCTCTGATTCTACAAAAGTCCATCAAAACGACGTATTTCTAAAGGATGCTTCCTCTATATGATAACAATACTGCTGCACAAGAAATTGGGCTGTAATCATTAGAGAGTAAGCTGTAGATGCTCGTAGACTGGAACCACCTTATTATGATTTATAAAGAAGTATCCGCAATGAATTATACGAGTAAACAGTCGAACAATAGCGACATTTTAAACAAATTTATATTGTATTCAGATTGTATACCAGCAGACTAAACTATTAGAATTTACTTTCCATTTTTTGTTTCTGTTTATTCTGTTTTATGTCAAAAGTCAACATTGCATAAAAAAATTTAATTATACCAGAATAATAAAAAAATAAATTTTTTGAAAGATAACTTTAAATATGAAAAATAAACTTTAGTTTAAAATTGTACTTTTTTCAACATTTAATTGTTTGCTTTTTAGTTAATTGTTTAATATATATATAAATAGAAATATTTAATTTTTGTTTCTTATTTACTACGTTCATCGTTCATTATAAAATATTGAACTGTAGAAGAACAATGAATCAAATTTTGGTGATTGTCAAGGAGTAAGTTATTATACCTGAACTTTTTAACCCCATTAATTACTTTATTGGTTGCTTAAAAAGTTTTAATACTATACACCACCATAAGTTAAGAGATCTTTAAGAATCACGTTCCGTTCAGAATCACTTTCTCATTCAATTAATCGATACCCGTCCGTCTGCCCGTGTGAAAGTTCGGCTGGTGTAAACATTGCGCAAAATCTGCAGGTTGCAATTATGAAATAAATATTTTGACACCAGAACCAACACTATTAAAAATGGCCATGATCGGTCCTTTATGAGGTTTTGAAGACATAATTCCTTAATTGAATTTAGTATGTATAACTTGTTTCTTTATATTAAAAAGTTTCATTTGAATGGTAAAATTCTTAAATTAGCTGTAAGTTGCGCTAGTTGAAAGATATCTTGGTAAAGTTTTAATCAGTTTGTCACAAAGATCTATTAGAATTGAAAAGGAATCCATTACTTCACCTCACATAAAGTAGTATATGTTAAACTAATAGTCGGGTTTGAACGACGTTAGCACTCTGCTTGTTTCACATGTGTGCATCCTAGAATAGAGAACCGCTTTTGTGGATATGAAACATTTGTTAAAGCTTTGAAATTCTTCCTATCTTCCCGCTTTAAAAGAATCGATTAAAAGGCTTAATTTGGCAAAATTATTTTTAAAGCGAGTGTTTTTGCCACCAAAATAAATGTAGGGTCTCTAAAACTGTACATTATAAATCACTCGTTGTGGTTTTTATGTATATTTTTAAATATTTATTATACAAATAAAAAATTATATAATAAAGAGACTTATTTGTTTAATATTGTATGAAAATATCAACTACTTTTTCAATCTAATACAAAAAAAAACTTAAAAATACAATCTTAATATTAAATCCCCTATGTCAAAGTAAGTTAACTCTCAAATACTCTGATATTTTTGATTTTTTATAGTTTATTTGTAAAATTCTTTACCTACATACATATATGTAACGAAACAAATATTGTTCAATTTATTTATAGGAACCAGACCTTATGTATACCTACATATATAGTATATTGAAAGGAATAATTTGTAATTCTAGCAAAAGAAAATTTTTCAAAATATGAAAAACAAATGCTAATTAACCCACATAGCTTTACACATATTAAACTTTATACATATAATATTTTAATATTCAAAAGAATGTAGTAGTTATGTACATATATTCGCACATACTTACACTTCCTGTCACTGTCATTTTGTAAACAAAATATTTTTACCTTTTTTGCCAAATAAATTGGGTTATACACAGTTGGTCAATAACAAAATGAAACTAACCCAGTAATGAAAAACAAAAATCATACAACAAAACTTTTTATGCAGCTTTAAAAAAAAACTGAGCAAATTTTATAATATCAACTAACGTTAACATAATAATAAACTCATACATTTATGTGCGTACATTGTCAGTCAAAAGTTTGTGGACAAAATAAATTTACTTTTAGAACCACAAGAAAATCAAAATTTAATGGCAAATTCATTTCTGTGTAAATTGTTGCGTTTTTATACATAGCAAAACGGAACATAAAGGCAAGATTTTTAACAGCAAGAACAACGCCTGAGACTTAATCTATTACTAGAATAGATTTAGTTATAAATGTCGAAAAAATGATTCCAAAGTTTAACTTAAACATAAGCTAAACTAGGCTTTACTAATAAGAAAAAAAACAGTTTTTCTTTAGAATATTGATCGTTATGGAATAAATGAAAACAAAATAACACAAAACATAACTTAAAAGAAAATTTTCAAGCATTACAACTACGGTTTTTCCACTTTTAGTTTATGTAAATTTTAATCATATTTCAAGTACCAATATACTTAGTAGTATGTATATGAAAATAATATTTTCAAGGTTCACTAAGTACAAACCCCTAAATTTGTTGTTTTACGTTTTTTTTTTAATACTTTTAGTAGAATTGAAATATTTTATTCATCACTGTACATTTTCCATAAAAGCGGTAACAGCAAAAACATACAAAAAAAATGTCATTTCAAAATTTGTATATGTGAATATTATCGATATTATATTACTTAACAACTCTATTATTTGATATAAAAAGTTTTCAAACAATAGCCGGTCGTTAATTATACATTTATGTAGACAAATTTTTATCCGGCATTTATTAAAATATTAGACTTTGGTTATTTAATCTTTGCTGCCTCACCGAAATTATATATGCCCAGTACAATATATCGTAAATGTAATAAAATCTCCAAAATCTCATTTATTCTCAAATGTTATTTTGGTGTTTGTTGTCGAATGTTAACGTAATTTGAAATAGTTTCAAATGTATACTGAAAAATTTTATTACTTTGTTGCCCTAAATGTTTTAGCTTTATTCCAGTAGTAAAAGTTTTCAGAAAACTAACAAAATATTAAGTCATTTTTTGATTTCTCATATTGCAACATTTACAACACTTTACATTTTAGTTGTAAGTTATTACAGTTGTTGAAAGCAAAATAAAAATAGAAAAAAATGAAGATCATCCAATTTATCAGTGATACTCGCACTTTTTAAAGAGTCCGTTAAAAGTCCTTAAATTTTAACCGAATTATCTAAACAACAGTCTGTTCTGTCCTGGATTTTCATTTTATTTATTTTTTATTCATTTATTCATTGTAATATAAAAAAGCCTTTTATTGGCCAATTAAAATATCAAGGGTTCTCCAACCCAAAAAAACTTGAATACTAATTCAATAAAAAAAACAATTATTGATCCCAGTAGTAATTGAGATTTGATTTGATAAATGATTAAAGTTGAAAGATAAATTATTAAAAGCCTAAAAGCATTGTTAGA
>JACGTJ010001014.1:1109-15284 GCA_014858695.1 Chrysomya rufifacies | reverse complement strand
AAAAGATAGACCTTCATTGTTTCACTGAAAATTTTATTGATTTTTGGAGGATTTTTCGGTTCAACATTTTACCGGATTCGAACATCTGGAACGGGGAATGGAATAGGCTATTTTTGGAGGATTTTTTACTGTTAGCCAAGTTAAGAGAAGGGTATATAAGATTCAGCATAGCCGAATATAGTTTTCTTACTTGTTCACTGATGATGTTGATTATAACACTTAACAATTGTCTTTATATTCCGCTATCCTATAATATTTTCGACGGAAAAAACGGAAATATTTATCCATAATACCAAAAAGTATATGTTTGGAAACTTACTAAGGATCTGAATCGATCTAGAAATACCAGTCTTTCTATCGGTCTGTTTATTTTTGGCACTATTGGGTCAAACAGGTAGATTTTATCAAATTGGTGCATATTACATTAAAGATTTGGACTAAAAATAAATATTTTTGATATTAAGTGCATAAAAGTTTCAGATCTGCTTATATATTTACAAGAACTAGGCAAAAGCATCAAATGCAATAAAATTTTATACGAATAATCAAATTCATATTCATATATCACTTCTTTATGTAAAATATGCAATAACAAATCGAATCCATTTTGTTCGAAATCACATAATTCGTACGAATAATTATTAGACATAGATTCTCAGCCATTAAAAAAATACACACACTTGCATGAAATTATCAAACCCTGATGATAAATATGAAATTATATAAATACAAAGCAACTGTTGTCATTGAAGCGCAATATCTTTTAAACCAAGTCAAACGTATGTTACTAAATTGAACGCCATCAGTGAGTTTTGTCAATGTAATAAAAATCGATATGCATTTATGAATGAAGTTTTCCCTCAGTGTAGATATCTCTTATAGTATAACTGTATGCGATCAACATCCTGTTATAAAGGAAATCAATTTTTTCTTTGCAATCTACTTGTCCTAGATTATTAATGTAGTAGTTCCCATATAA
Source organism: Chrysomya rufifacies (assembly GCA_014858695.1). Lineage (NCBI taxonomy): Eukaryota > Metazoa > Arthropoda > Insecta > Diptera > Calliphoridae > Chrysomya > Chrysomya rufifacies. The sequence continues at coordinate 14,305 of JACGTJ010001014.1, read as the reverse complement.
ATAAAATTGTTCACAGATTCCTCACTGTAAGTTATTATATAAAGAGTTCATATATAAATATTATTTATAAATAAATTATTATTAAAAACTAATTTGTATAAATAATTATATACCAACCTAATTGCTGAGGAAATTAGATAAATAAAAAAATTATACAAATTATTGAACATACTGTTATGCATTAACTGATTAAATGTAACTTATTTAGAATCTTTATTACAAAAACATAAGTCATAGAAGTCGGTCGAGCAAAACCGACTATATGATAGCCTATCCATTTGTAGGCTATATGAAGTAATGAATCATTCATGATAGGTTTTGTTTAATAACCTAGTCAAATTTTACAAAGTTACCAATTCTCTTTTTTCAAAAAGCTTATTTGCTGTTCGGATCGATTGAGTAAGGTAATTCAGAGTCGAATGATATACTCAAAGATGAATGTCATATGTATTTTTCTGTTCATTATGCATTTTGCACAAACCTATTATACTCTCTCCACCGATGAGAGTATATTAAACTGATAATAGCCAAATATTAATAGTCATGGGTTAATGAAGAAATTCTTTAAATATTCAAAATTCAATTTTTCTTTATAACTAGTACAATTACAATATATAGAACCCCATTTATAGGGCCCAAGAGTCGAAAACTGTTTTCTATCAAAAAACACAGTTAAAAGCAAAAAAGAGAAATGTAAAAACCATATGACAATTTTAATTAAACAGTTATTAAGTTTAACGATTTCTCAATTTGTGGGTATTTCTTTTAGGGCATATTCCATAAAATTATATATTAAGGTATTTAGTTCTCGTCTGTTTAACATGCAATTATTCAATGACACAATGCCTACAGTATTCAAACACTGGAATAACATTAACATCATCATCATCATTGTATTTGTAACATAAATACGATAAAGTTTAATTATAGTAATCAAATATTTTAGAGGAGTGAATGAATGATCATTGTGTGGTCATTTCAAAAACATTGTCATAACATACCAATAAAACCAACAGTCAGCCAGTCAGTCAGTCAGTCAGTCAATTTATAGATAATTTATGTTGGTCAGTAAATGAAAACTTTATTCTTTATGTTTTCCAACATTTTAATAAAGTGACGATTGCATTTGCATGAAAACCCATTAAATTATTGTAAATCATGACAACAAACAGTCAAAAAGACAAACAAACCAACAAATAAACAGACAAACAAATCGTCAAACACTAATGTGGTCGTGTAAAAAGACATTAAACTAACCAAAGAACATCGACACCCAGCCAATAAACTAAACATACAAATTGTTCAACATATGGACAGACTGACAGACAGACAGACAAACAAACAGTCATACATGCAAAGATAAGAAATGAAAATAAACTAACCTACTAAAATTTGTTTACTACTTACTAGTGCTACTAGTAAGTTATCAGATACAATGGACGAGTGGTTTTAAGGTTCCAACTCCTCTTACAAAAAAAAATCAAACATGTTTCTTACTGTGAAGTCCAACAACGACAGAAAAAACAAAATGTGCAAAGAAACAAATCAAACGTAATGGAATGAAAATGAACATTTGATTAATTGGTTTTAAATTACTCGTACTATGTTCAGTCGTTTTAAAATCCAACAAATTATTTTCAAGATATTTTTAAATGTTTAAGCTAAATGTTTTATATTTTTTAGTTTATATGTATATAGATTTATGTAAATTTTTGATTGATTTGTAGTTGTTGAGTATTAAAGAAAAAACAAAATATTTATTAATTTTTTTTTTTATTTTTATTATGAGAATATTTTGTTACCAACCGACAACCCAACAACTCATCTACGACAACATTCAGTTTGCAGTAGACTTTTGTGATATTTTTTATGTAAATTCTTTAATTCCCACTGGGCATAACTATTAAATGTTTGCTTTTTTCTGAATTTCTTTATAAATGTTTTTCTAAAAAATATTTTGGTGTCCAATAGATTTGTTGTACATCATTAAGAAATTACTTAGTATAAATTTATATGACTTTGGAAATGTTGTATGTGCATCATTTTACAAACAAGTGTCATGCTGCTTTTTCTAAAAATACATATAAACAGTTGTGTACTATATTAATTTGGTAGCGTGCCACTGTGTGATGTGATATTATTTTCAAATTAATTAAATATGTTAAAACGGTAGACGTTTATGAAAGAATATGTTAAATGTTTGTAAATAATATTACATTACTGATTATGTTTTGTATCCATCACATATTTTTTTATATTTAATTTTAAACCGGAATATATTTTTTAATATTTTTAACCCTAAATTCTAAAACTTGTCAAACTAAGAAATTATTTTACATATATTTTTGTTTTTTAATATTCTGTTCATAACTAATCATGATCAGCATATGATCTGTTATAATTTTAGAATGCAAACAGTTAGAGATAGTGGTTTAATGGTTTTCTGATAAGCTTAAACATTTACGGATGGTAAATTTTGGACCACTGTGCCGTCATATATAATCAATAATTTCAATTTGTGCAGCTGTTTAGAAAATGACCAAAGGTTCCACTTTGCTGTGAGAAAATAATAATTAACTTTTAATTATTTTCGGAAAGCGATCCTTACTACTTAAAGTTTTTCTTGTTACCATCAAATGGAGTCGGTTTGAGTTTCGAGACATCAGTACATAAGAGTCAATAAGAAGGCCGACGAATGTGCAGTACGCGGATCATTCTAGGATGAAGCATTGGTATGTAATGACGTCATAACTCTTCTTATGCTCAAATTAATGATTTGGCCGTCGAACAAATTGTAATCAGATGGCCTATAATTGAAACCTATAGAAATTAAGTAGATATCATCACTGTATGATCAGACACACGACTGAACGTATTAAACGCACATAACAATGTTTTGACAATGACGTTCGGCTGATGATACTTTGGAGATTTGTTAAAAGCACCGGTTTGAGTCATTAATATGAAGTTTCAATATTTGCATATTTATTGTGTAGGAGAAAGACAAATAACAAAGTATATTACAATGGTCCTAAATATGACTACGTGAGTGACCATTTTAACTTAACCTAACATAAAAACAGACGAACGGAAATATATCATTAGACTCGATAAGAGCAGCTGATTATCTTTCCATTGCTTTTTTCTTTATGATCCAAATATTGGAAAAATTTCAAAACCAATCTAATGACTAAATTTGATTCCCTTTGAATCCTATGCTACAGACTAAAACTTTTCCAATATAGAAATAAATCTTCTAACCAAATTTGATTATACTCCTACTTTTAGCAGACAGAAAGACAGACAGGCTAAATTATTTCAGTATATACGTGGTATGCATTTAAACAAAAAATTATGCCGCTTTCGTCTTTGTCCAAACCCTTGTAGGATTGTAGTGAAACTAACTAGGATTTCTGGTGGGAATCGAACCTGCATCTCCCTGGTATCTATGTGGAGATGATATTGCTACTTTTAGTTTCATTTTTTGAATTTCAATCGGTGTTTTTCAAAAACTAGTTCAATTCAATCGATTTTACAGATCTTAAAATATTAAAATTTTTTGTTTGTTTTAAATGAACAAAATTCTCAAAATAAGAGGGAAGTGCCAAAGATTGTTGCAACCTGTTACTACTTTTAACTGAAACAATAAACAAATATTTAAATGAAAAGTTGTCAATGTTAATTTCTATGGATTGATGCAGATGATAATGAGTTCTTAAAAAAGTCATATTACAACTAAGGTGATGTTCACTCACACTTTGCTCATTTATTCCATCATTTTCCGTTTGTACACCTAAACTAAAAAATCATCTAAATTTCAAGTTTAATAACAAACAAACAAAGAAACATTGATATGAAACCGACCGTCGAGTGACGGATGAGCCATGTCATTTGATGTTAATGTTGTGACATTTATCATTGGGCGCACACACAACTCACATACACATTAACTTGCAACACATTTCCACAGAACCAACAGTCAAGCACACCGTCACTTCAAAACGAAAAGTGAGTGCAAGAAACTTAATTATTAGCATCTAACAGTAATAATGGATATTTGAATGATGTTGATAATGAAGATTAAGATTTAAATCTTATTTCTCTTTGATATTTATTAATAAACAATGAAGCTGTTAATCATGGAGCACACTGAAGAATGTTTGTGTTGTCTTTTGTTGGTCCCCAAACACTAAAATATTTAAAATCTAATTGGTATCTCATTAAGTTCTTGATACTTGTTTAAAATGACAAGAAGTGGATGGTATTTGTCAAATATCGTGTTCAGATTATACGCTATGTCAAGAAATAATCGAATGCTACCGGCAATTATTAGGGAAACCCTTAAGAATATTTTAAAAGAAATTTGTTCATTTATCCCTAAGTGCATATGGGAATTGAACATTTTTAGGTGTTAAATATTGTCACTACGCTATTGAAATTTTGTAAGTATTTAGAATATTTCTTAATGAATCATGACAAAATTGATTGAAGTTGTAGTGATTGAGTTGTATGTTCATTAGCAAAGCGTTTTGAGTTCTTTTACAGAAAAATAAATATGTTCTACATATTTTCAAACAATTTTGTATTATATATTAACAGAAAAATAATGATGTCGTTGGTTGGCTAGTAAATAGTTCAAATTTATACTTATATTATATTTCATTCAAAATTTAAAAAGAAGCAAATCAAATAAAGTGCTGTAATTAATGAATTTTCATTAATTTAATTAAAAAGTTTGTGAATTTAAACAAATATTTTATTCAATTCGGCAAATTCTTAATTAAGGAAGTAGAATTCCTTAATTTGAATAAAATTCTTCAATACGACGAACAAAATGATTGTTGTTTGTCGTATTTATATAAAATTTAATTTGCTTACAAATTTGTCAAATTTAAAATAACAATTTCAATTAATAATATAGATGGATTTTATGAAAAATTAACAAATTAATCTATTGTATTGAATTAAACATTTTTGGATAATGTTTAACCCAATTCACTTCAATTCTACACCTCATTTTACCGTATTTACTATTTGTTTTTAGTTCTATGTAAGTAACAATTTTCTCAAAGTAAAATGTAATCTTATGACCTTTGAACTAAAATTAATAACTTTTTTTTATTATTAAACAAAAAAGTTTTTTAATTCATTTATTTACCGACGCTAAGTATAAAATAATATTACTGATGTCTTTCTTTAAGACAATGCCAACACATGTTCTTATGTTCTGTTGAAGTTTTTTCTTCTTTTATTAGTATTTTTTATTTTCTTTTTTTCTCTTTAGAATTTCTTTAATTTGATTAATGGATTTTTATTATAACGAAATGTTTACTTTTAACAAACTATTTTTTTGTCACTTAATTTAAGTTCATTTCCCTCTAAATAAACACTTCCTAGTATTTATTTTGTTCTCTCTTTTTTTTTTTGTGGGTAATAAGCAAACAATATAAAATCAACTTACCAACACCAGCTACATGTATTTTCTTCATCCAGGGATAAATAATTCTTTCACCATCTGTTGTTTCAGCCATCATATCATCATCAGTATCCGAATCCAAAAGATCATCATCCAAACCATTAGATCCCATCTCGTCGGGTGATCGATCCAACATAAGACGATCTTCTTCCAACATATCATCCTAAAATCGCAATGTATCTCAGATAAATATAAAATGTCATTAGTATGGAATGCTTTTTAATTGTACTTACATTCTCTGAGCCCTCATCATCACAACGCAGTCTCATGCCTAATTCCTGTAGTTGTTGACCCGCAGGAACGGCTTCTTCTATACGTTTTTCTAATTTCAAACCTGAAATTGTAATTAAAACAAATTGTTAGTATTTTCAAAATACAATATAAAAAGGGACAAAATTTAAGTCATTTAATCAGGAATTAGAAATTCATAATCAAAAAGATCTCAGTACACTAGTATTCATTAGGAACAAACTTAAAATTATATTTAAACAATTTTCATAAGGTCTTATATACAGAAAATTCTACACGATTTCTGTTTAAATCATTTACTAAACAGTATTTAACCAAAAAAGTTTGTTTTTCAAAATGTAACACGATTCACCTTCTGATAGGTGTCATTACGAGTCACTGGATCTCACTGGGACCGATTCTTGCATGAGAGGTTTTGGCTGAAATTAGTCAAATGTATGCATCGGTCTTATTGAGAACAGAATTTAGAAATATATTTTGGAAGATATAGTTCCTTATAATTATTAGAACAAAAATCTCAAAAAATCCTATTTTCAATATCGTACGAAGTCCAAATTTTATTAGGAATTGTAACAAGTTTCACAAAATTTGTAAAGTATAATAATAAAACTGACAATATTAATAGTACTGGACTTTTCGAATTAGTTTTATAATATATAAGGACACTATTGTAGGATATGTAAAGTAATGATCATTTTCAATTGGTTTTAGTTTTTGTATCAAAATAGTCCTAATTAATTATCAAAATTTGCTATCTTACCCAAATATTCAACCTATTGCCCCCATTCTGGGAGATCATTTGTATAGTTTTAAGAGTCTAGAAGAATTAGATGTTCAAAATCATGAAGATATTAAATCAAATGTTTCCGCTTTCATCAGTATTATTAGGGACATTTGTATGTGGGGTATGTGAAAAAAATTGATCGCAGCTATTTTCAATAGATATTGTTTAAAACGTTGTTCCAAATTTCAATCAGTCAGACGATCAATCAGATGGACAAACATCATAGAATCGACTTAGAAATTCTGTGTGGTTCTGTACAAATGTTAGAAATTATACATAAACCTATTATACAATGGGTAAAATAATAATACCCAAAAATAATGAAATTTTCGAGTAATGGAACTCTTTTCAATATCATTGAAGACCTCATTCTCGTAATTTGTAGTAGAGAAATTAATAGATACTTGGGAAATGGGGCCTTACATTGAATTGTTGAAGCATCTAACTACTATCAATCACTGAACATATTTTACAGGGTAATGACTTTTGTGGCATCCTCTGCAAATTTAACTAAAGTTAAAAGGGCTGCTGTATACTGTATACTGACTGGTTTTACGGATAGTTAGAATAGCATGCGGTTCTAACAATTTTATCTGGAAGAACGGTTAACAACACTTGCACCAGAGTCGGAAGCTAAACCAGGAAGGATAAATTCAGGATTTACAAGATATCAGTGGAATTAATCATGAAGTTTTCTAGAATTCAATTTTGAAATGAGGAAGAGAAGAATGGATAAGGAATCATAATAGACAAATTGGTGTGTGTGTGTGAACATTTTAATTATAATTTGTATTTTTCAGAAAACATATTTGTTTTAAATTAATCAAATTATATGAAAAAAAAAATTTTACAGTGTGAACAAACGTTTAGTTGGGTACTTAAGATTATTTTTAACTTTTTCCCATAATCAGTAAATATTCCTTCCACTTGTATTTCAAATTAACAAATGGGTTTTATTCTTGAAAAAATGGAGTAAACTACAATTAAAAGAAAATTCCATACAATTACGTTCAAACAAAATACAGTTTCTTGTCATTAATATTGGATCGTCTCAAATCAAAATTGATGGAGTGTTACATGTCCGAACTGTTGATATTGTTTCGTGAAATAACTTTATACTAAAAGATCCATACCTAACTCTTGTAATCCCAATGCAGTGTTCGTTGGTGGTTCTGTTGAGGAACACTGCAAGGGCATATCCATCATTTGTGAATGCGGGGAATGACCTTGAGAATGTGTGCTACCCACACTCCCATTTGTACCATAATAACCACCATAATATCCATTAGTGGTAATAGCATTTCCACCGCTATTCGGCGATGTTAAAGCTGGGGCATAAGTATTTGTTGTGCCAAGTGATGTTACCGACGGATCGTTGTGTAACGCCGTACCCGCCGACAAATAATCCGGTGTATGATGTACAGCAGCTGCTGCAGCCGCCGCCGCGGCGTGATGATTATAATAACCAAGATTTTGATGGTGGGCATGGTGATGATGATGGGTGGGTGTAGTTGAGGCATAATTGGTATAACTGGACGTTTGATGATGCCCGGACAGAGCACTATTCGTATGAGAATGCGGGTGATGATGATTAGTGGCGGAATGATGATGAGCTGCTGCGGCCATATAATCACTGACCATATCCGCGGGATGAGTGGCATGAGGATGCGTAGGCATACCGCCTGTACCGCTGCCTCCACCGGGCACCATATGACCCGTTGAGGCAGTCATCGAATAGTGGCTGTTGTACTGATGATAATCATCAGCGACGGGAGGAAATTTAGGATCTAAACCATTATTCATGCCCATAGAACTTTGCACATGATGCGGGGCATGAGGATGATAACCCATTAAAAATGAGCTCATATTTGTACACTTTTCGAATGGAATTTTGTTATGATATTAGTTTATTCTAATTTGTTTTTATCACACTGATTTTTTCTTCTATTTTTTACCTATTTTGTTAAATTTAATTATTTTTTTATGAACAATTTTTTTTTTTCTTATTTTTCTTATTTTCTTTGTATCTTTAAGTAACCTTGAATTAACAAACTTTTTAAACACTTTTAATTTTTATTTTAATTTTTATTTTTTGATTTTTTTTAATCTTTTTATTTTGTTAATTAAACACTAGCACGGCAGGAGGTATTTTGTTGTTGTTTTGGTATTTTTTTATATTTTTAATAAATAATTTTTTTCTAAAACATTTTTTTGTTTAATTAAATTAAAATTTGTAAACACAAATTATATTTTAAGTATTTTAATAACAAAACAATTTTGTTTTGAAATTCGTTTGTATCATCTTTTTAAAGATAAAACTCATTCTTAGAATACGAGAAAACAATGAAACGTTCCGCGGATTTGGAGCGAGAAACAAAATTTAAATATAAACTTGGCCTAGAATGTTACTAAGCTTCACAAAACTCTTTTCAAGAGACGTTACAATAAGACAGACACTTAAAACAAAAACACACGCTATCGCCAACAATTCACAAAAACAATCCGTCCGTACCGTTCGTGACGAGACGTTCTTTTGTTGTGTACAAGCGCCAGAAAAACGTTTGCAAGCGAACCTGTTCGTCTCGTACGCATTCGCAAAGATACTACTCAGTTTATCTACTAGTCAGTTCAAATGTCTGTCTGTCTACCACTCGCTCATTCATTCGCTCGCTCACTCACTGCAGCAAACGGAACACAGCTCAACAACAAAACATTCAAACCAACTTCATTGATTTGTTTTCATAACGTCAGTTTGTATGTTCGTACATTTCGTTCTGCAATTTTCTTCTCTTCCAAATATAACATTTTTATTTGTTTTTATTCAATTCAAAACTTGATTTACGGGTTTTCAATAACAAACATTTAAACACAAAATTCATGCATTATTCCATTATTTCGTTGATCCGTCCGTCCGTGATACGTAGCTAGGTAGCTAAATTTATCGTGTAGTGAAATGTATGTCTGTGTGTATATTTCTTGTTTGGACCAGCCCACACGCACAGTATCACCCTGCAATATTTAGTTAACAGCTTCTAAGTATATGTGTGTGTGTGTGTGAATGTGTTGTATTTGAGAAGCCATAACTGCGTGTCGTCTTCCTGTCACTACCATTGATTTACGATTGCATGCACCACCAAACGCTATACAATAGCTTGCCACCATATTTATATTTTAAGATCCGCTGTATGGTTGTGTATTGGAGAAAACAAGACGACTATAATGGACAAAAAATGAGAGAGATTGTTTGTTTATGTGCTATAAAACACACCCCAATGCAAAGAATAAAAACAGCTTTAATCTATTACAATTACTACAGTGGTCTACAGAGTAAATTTTTATAAAAAAAGAAATTAATAGTGTATTTAATGAGTAATTTTTAACAAATTGTATTTATTTAAACAAGTCATACATCGATTTTTGATATCAATAAAATACTTATAATTTAAAAATCCCTATTATATACACAAGATTAAATTTGGTTCACTCTGGTGCATCTGAAGTTTTATCATTATAGGCTCTTATGTTAAAAAATGGTCCAAAATCGGATAAAAAAAAACTCAATTGTAAAATTCTTCGAATAAAGCAGCGACTGTACATTTGCTATATTCATTGATTTTGTGGTTCGGAAAGTCTAATTCGTTCAAGCTTTTTTCGACGATTTTCCATATGCTGAATACTACACTATACATAATATATTATACTCCAATTATGAATATGCAAAAAAAATTTGCCTTAAAATTTAACAGAAGTTATGAAGGAGTACTTGAGATGATATAAGCTAACGAAATATGGAATATTTGGGTATCTCCCTCGTATTTAGCATTTTAAAATGTAAAAAACACACTCTTTGAGGTAGTATATTTGCACGGTGGCTAGGTTAACTAATAGAACGATTGTCATTAAATTTGGAACATAAGTTTAGATCCACAAAGAAATTATGTTCACTAAATTTCAAAATTATATTCTTATTTAAGTGAGTTATAGGCCTTATTCTTCTTTCAGGGGCATTAGTATGGTGGGTAGCTTTAAAACTGGTATCTGTACTTTGGGAAAATGGTTTTCGTGACGAACGTACATCGTTAAATAGTCTAAAAATGTGATTCTAAGCCGAACGATATACATTAACGTGATCGTTTGGTTATTTATTCTCTGTGTTACATATATCCACCTATGATCTTGTAGGTTATAAAAATTGTATCATATTGTTGTTATCAGTCATAATTTAAAATATGTAAAGATTCCTTTTCTAACAGTGGCACAAAAAGGGGATTTGCAAAAAGTAGTCATATAAAAAGAGACATTTATTTTAAAAGGTACACACTAATTTAAAGGTGTAAAATGTAAAATTCTTAAAAAAAAATGGTCTTAAATTTATTTCCGATTTTGTGTTTCGAAAGGTGAAATTCTCCAATTCAAGAATCTAATTTTCGAAATTTTTTTAAGTTGTTCCGAATATTATATTATCTAGAGCATTTGAATCTGATCATACTTCTATTATCAAATATTCACAGAATGTTTGGGAGTACAACTAAATTTCAAATGAAATTTTCAAATACTATTGTTATACAAATTTTTTAAATATTTCATATGAAAGGTAATGAGAGACCCTACATTTGCATTTATGGAGTATTTTAAATTATCTCGGATTTTTAAAATTTAGTTTTAAAAATAGTTTGATAACATGTTAACAAAATGGGCAAAATTAGTAGGAAAACGAAGAAAGGGGCACAAAAAGTAGAAGGATGAAGAAGAAGACATTTATTTCCTATAAAGTCGGAAAATGTGAAATAAATCCTTCCCTTGAGTCAGTTAAATGTAAAAAGGAAGCTAAAAGCGTCGTCAGATTCATTGCACTGACGATTAAATCCGAAGCTTCTAAGTTCATTGCACTAACGATTAAATCCGAAGCTTCTAAGTTCTAATTTTAAATCAGCAAGAGATAAGAGAATTGAGATATACAAATAATTAATATATATATATATATATAATAATAAACGAAGGCGTAAATATTAAAAGTGTATTTGGTTTCGAACATAAACAACTTTGCACCACTGTTCTAAATTCTAATTCAACATCTAAAATTGTAATAGAATAAACTCACGCACACGATTGAAAGCAGTATATATTAGGCCTCTCTTTTTAATTTCTTGCATGGCGCATGAATATTTTAAAACGTCAACGTAATTGACATGATACCTCCTCTTTTTTTTTTAATACCCACATGAACGTTAAACATACAAGTAGCAGCAACAACGCATTGATTTTAGAATAAATTTTTGAACGCACAAACTAAAATAAATCGATTTATTTGATATTTCTTAAAAAAAAAAAACTTTATATAGCAAAAGTATTTGCTTTACGCTGTTTTTCTTTTACAATTAAAAACTTAAAAACAAAGTTTTCATTTAGTTTTTGAAGTAAAACAATCGAATTTAGATTTAAAGAAAAGTTTATACTCCAATTATTATTTAAGTGGATTTTAAAGAATATTATAAATGATCTGAATTTTGATTCAGAATGTAAATTTATTTCGTGAATAATAAAATAAGAATGATACTGTTAAAGAAAACATTTTTGGAAATATTAAGATTTCGAATGGAATAATACGAAAATGAGGCGAACGTTTTAATAAAATTTCTATTTGAAAGGGCAATATTTTACTTTTGAAACATAATCGTTATTACCTCATAATCTAATATATTACGACAATGACGAATCATTTCAAAATTGTCTAATTTTGAAATATTTCAAACCTTTGTCACCGTTTGGTGTTTATTTATTGACATATAAATAAATTAGTTATACAGTGCACTAAATACTTTTATTAACCGAGTAAGAAAAGTATAAATTATGTTATTAATGTGATATTTTGGAATCGAAACTCTTTTCTTTGGTCGATCACAACATTACAGATAAGCAAATGTATTTAATTTTCTTTAAATAATAGTTCATATGTAGATTTTACGAATGTAATATAGAACTTTTTGTCTACATATTGTCTAGCTATAAATTTCTACAGAATCCCAATCAGCAACGCGGTGCCCAAAAATTGCTTATTTTAGTGATAATTGAAAAAAATTCATCCTTTATATACCCTACACTACCATTGGTGGGGAGGATATAAAGTATAAATAAATACCGAGATATCCATCTTTAAGTAAGCTGAACGATAAGCTTAGAGTCACTTTCTAAGTCGATTTGATAATGACCGTCTGGACGACTGGCTAGCGGTTTATGTAAACCATATACGCAAAATAGATGCCCAAATTATGCTTATTTTAGATATCATTATAATAATTGGGAAAGTCTATTTTATATATACCTTGAACTACCCTTGGTGGGGAGGGTATAATTTATAGAAAATACCGAAATATCTTTAAGTATAACGTTCAGCCAAGACCCATTTTCTAAGTAGATTTAACAATGTGCGCCTGGGCGACTGGCTAGCTGTTCATGTAAACCATTTGCACAAATTAGATGTAGCAGATTTGAATTTATTGCTTTAAAATTTTGCAACAGATTAATAATTTTTGATCCTGTTGAAATTGGTAATTATTTCTCGTAGTCCCTAAACGGATATCGTCATGGAATTAAGAATTATGCCTATAACTGGCTAAAATATGTGAATATTGTATACTAAATACATACTTTTCTGTAGATTAAAACTAATGTTACGAATTTCAATTA
>JACGTJ010001013.1:3289-17687 GCA_014858695.1 Chrysomya rufifacies | reverse complement strand
AATTCAGTTCTAGTTCAGTTCTAATTCAGTTCTAGTTCAGTTGTACTTAAAATCTAAATCAGCTCTTGTGTGAGCAATTGTGATAAAACACTTACTTTACATGAATATCTTGGCATCTTCAATAAAAAGAAACATGTATAGCTTTCGGGTAAAAAGTGATCGGGTGGATTTTTCTCCAAAACCTGTAAAACAAAATCTCGGCCACGAAAATCGGCAATTGTGCGTGGTAAACGGGTACGACCCCAAACAAAACGTAAAAACAGAGAGCGTTCCTAATACAAAATACCATTTATAAGTATTAAAAATAAAACAAAACTTAAATTTCCCATTTAAACTTACTTGATTCGAAAACTCTTCCATAACTTCCCAAAACCATTGTACAATAGCCGAATTTGGATCGAAACCTTTATAGGTAGCCACCGATTTTAACAAACCTAAAGGAATATCAGGAGAACCACATACCATAGCCTGTAGTTCAGCGGCCGAAAATAATGATAGTAGGGGGACGGGTATTACTTTGGACATGCCATCACGTACAGCTTTAACTTGTTCGTCGAATTCATGTAAACGGAAATTCAAAGCTAAACGTACATATTCTTGGCGATTTTGAGGTGTTATGCGGGTATAACGTGTAGATAGTGGTACCTCATGACCTTTGGCCGATGAAGTGGAGAAGGGCAGTTCGAGGGTACTGAAAACTTTAGGATCATCATCCATATTACGTATGCATAATAAACCGGCTACATAATCACGATCAACTTCAGTTAAGTCCGAGGGACGTAACTGTTCTCCAGCCAGTTGACGCCAAACGGGTTCGGCAAGACTGTTAGAAGGAGGAAGTTATGTTTTATCTTCATATTATAATTAAAAGCTAAACTTACTTCAAACTTAAAGGTGAGCCTGTTCTTACTGCTATTCCCATTAGAACTCCCAAAAAGCGGAACATATTCATTTGTAGAACCGAAGTTAACGTAGGATCTAATAGGAAACAATCACGATTTGCTCCAGCCTCACCACGACCATTTGGTGTAGGTATTAATAGGGGAACACTACCATTTTGTAATTCATCACACATTTCAGCTATAGATTCACTATAACCCCCACCACAATCATCAACAGATTCACCCACAAACTTAACTTTCCAAACACGGTGAGGCAAAGACAGAGCTTCTTGCGTTAGTAAAGGTAACTTTTGTACCATTTGACCAAAAACACTTTTCATGCCATCGACCCCAGCTAAACCATTGACAGATTTATTACGTGATCGTTTAACTTGTATGCGATTTAATTCGATCACGGGTCCATGTTGTTTATCACGTACCATAGTGGTTTGTATGACTTTGCGGAAAGCGGCTTCTTTGATGGTATAAACTAAGACATCTTTAAGAGCTCCCAAACTCAAATCACCTAAAGTAAATATTTTATTCGAGAAAATTTCAAAATGTATATAAAATCTGTAATTACCTGTTATAGGTAACATGGCTAGACAGGGGCACAATAACTCCGAGAAGTGATGTAGTAAAACTAAACGCGCATGTAAAGCTTCTGGTGGTAGATCTCTCACTAGATCGTACTCCAAGGGAGGATTTGGAGGTGGTCTGACTCTTTCCGATAACTGTGATGTTGAAAGAGCTAAAGTATGAGCTGAGCCACATGTAACTTTAACAATATGTTTTCCTGTCAAAGCTTGGACCAGTCTGGGTCTTTGTATAGCACTAACAGTACCATCTCCTAATTGACCTTCATCATTATCACCCCAAGTATATACCTCTCCATTATCCGTACATGCTACACAATGTAAAGAACCAGTAGCTATAGAAACGACCTTCTTTCCTTGTAAAGCTGCGACTTTTTTAGGACGTCTGACGTGATCTACGGTGCCATGACCTAAACGATGAAAATCTCCTTTACCCCATGTATAAACTGCACCAGATTTGGTAAGAGCTACAGAAAATTGTGAACCACATTCTACTTTTATAACTCCCAAACCAGATAGACTTTCTATTTTTACTGGAATTTTACAACCATCCGAGCCACCGCGTCCCAATTTGCCATAATCTCCATCTCCCCAGCTCCATACATTGTCATCATCTGTTATACATAAAGTTTGGGCATCACCAGAACCACAGGCTATATCTATAGCCCGATAACCCAATAAAGCTTCTACTAATTTTGGTCTTAATTGATCCTCGGAATCGCCATGACCTAAACGACCATATCTTCCTTTGCCCCAGGTGAGTACATGACCAGAAGAAGTTATAGCCGCTGAATGAGCACTACCACAGGCAATATCTACTATACCAATACCCGTTAAATCATCTATAAGTTTTGGACGATCATAACTCATACGATTGCCATGACCCAATTTACCATCTTCTCCTTCACCCCACGAATAAACCTCACCATCTGTGGTTAAAGCCAAACAATGTTTGCCACCCGAGTTAACAGCCACTTTTTTAACAAATACATGTTGTAAAGAAGCTACCAAAGTGGGTACAGCCCATGAGTCTGTTCCTCCAACACCCAAACGTCCACCACAACCATAACCGGTAGCAAATAATTTTCCATCTGGTGTCACCGCAAATAGAGTCTGTTCTCCTCCAGCCAATTGTACAGGTCTTAAAAGACTTAAAGCTTCACAGGGTGTTGGTGTTTTGATGCGACTACCTTCCAAACCACCCAACTGACCACGATGGTTGTGACCCCAGCCATAAATAGTACTAGCACCACCCCAAGATAAAGCCCAATCGTCGGGACGTCTATTCAACCATTGCAAAAGCTGGCTATCATGTTCTGCCTTAAAGAGGGTATGATCCTCATGCATAAATTGTATATTTTCATTAGCTGCATTGGAAGTAGTGGGACCAACCGCCATGTTTTCATGCAAAGATAAAGTCATTACTGTGTCAATGTATTGAATTAAACTGCTGGTGCTTGGCGTTAAAGTATTCACCATATTTGAAGATGAACATCCAGGTAAACATGGTTGTGGTGAAGGTGTGTGGTTACTAGCTGTACTATTAGAAGATGCTATAGAAGTAGTTGAATTCATCATGGAACCTCCAGCTTGTGGGGTATGTATCTGAGGTTGTGGCATCATCTCGGCAAATTTCTTGCGTACCTCCAAACAGAAAGATTTGGGCAATTCGGTACGTTTAATCAAAGATTGAGCTACACGTACAGCTATGCAATAACGTTTAAACCAAGCCCATACCACATGAACATTAGCTGCGGGTAATACAGAATCCAATTGCATGTCACATGCCAAAGCAGCCAAAGTTTTGAAATAATCGGAATGCATTAAATGTATACCGCCCCTTACTTGTGGCTCTTCATATTCATACTGACGTAACAGCTCCGGTATTAAAGGCATTAATATAGGATTGAGTGAAGGATCCAAAGGTTTGGGTGCATGTTTCGAGAGTAATACTGCGTGTAAACGTTTTAAAGACCAAATGCGCTGAGCAGTCGTTAGAGAATTTAATTGAGCACAGGATGCTAAAGCCGCTGCCAGGCGCAATAAAACACTGCTATTATTGGGACTTAAACGCTCATCTAACAAAGCCATCACTAATGGCATAGATGGTTGTGAGAGCACAGCTCTGTCGGAGCCCCGTTCATTCATCGATGAAGCCGGCATAATGGCATGTACCCAAAAACGCCAACCCCAACCATTAACCGAGCTATCGGACGTAAATTTCCAACGCATTTCGTCACCAGGTATACGTATTTCGGAGGCCCAATGTGCAAATTCTCTACCAGATCTCATGGCAATTATGCGCCCTGAACCATCCATTATCACCAAAGGATCGTTGCGTTTTTCTGTAGAACAATTGGAATCAAATTCCAATCTTAAGGCTTCGGCTCCAGGTATTTTAACATGACCATTGGTGGTAACATTGTCCACATAAGGATGGCTGCTTTCTTGCATGACGGGTTTGGGAACTTTGCCCAAACTATGCCGGGAAGTGCATAGATCTTCTAATTCGGTAATACAAGTTTCCAAAAGCATGGCACCAATTGAAGGGCTATTGGAACCCAGAGCTATTAAAGTATCTGCTATAGTTTGAGAAGTACTGGAGGGTCCAGTTCTACCAGCTACACTAAGCTTTAATAATTCCACCAAACTCTTAGCTTCAGATTCTCCCAATAAAGAAGTAAAATCATCCAAACCTGTTAAGGAAGTTTCATTTATCATTTCTTCTTGATTAGTCATGGTAGCAGCCATAACCGACATGGCACTGGCAGACATTTTCGAATGTTTGTGCGGGGCAGCACTAGACAAGGAAGCGGAAAGTGATAGAGACCCTGTTAAACTTTGGAAAGCACTTAATGGTCCTGCTGGAGCTGGTTGAATATCGGCTTCAGGAGAAGGTTCATGAACAGCAGGATCCGAAGCATCTGCTAGAGCTTCACCGCCACCTTGAGCTATAACATCGTTAGCGTTATTATTGGTCTGCTGTTGATTTATATTATTAACAGTGGAATTTTCTCTAAAGCTGCAATAGTCGTTTTCTATATCATTGTTGGTTACACGTTCATTCAAATTCACCTTGCTGTGACTGGTTAAAGCGGCCACAATAAGTTGCCGTGCCTGTAAAATACTCATGGCATTGAGTACATAATTCAAAGCTGTCTGACGAGCTCCGTTTGTTTCAAGATTTAACAAAGTTTCACTCAAACTGACTTTAGCGGTTTGTGAGGTTTTGGTGGCCGAACTAATGGATGATGATGTTGTGGTAGTAACTGGTTCAGCATCGTATATACCCAAACTAGTGCCCCCTAAAGGATCTTTAGTGGTGGCAAATGGTACCGGTCCCTTCTTTTCATCTTCTGATGGGGATTGAGGTAAACCCCAGGCAATAGAATGAGAACTGCCACAGGCTACACGATTAACAAATACGGAATCTAAACCAATAACTAAAGCCGGTTTCTTATTAACCACAGTATTTCCAGATCCCTGCTGACCATGATCATTATCACCCCAGGCATAAACTTGACCAGTATCGGTAACTGCCAAACAGTGTAAAGCCCCCACAGCTACATGTATAACTTTACGTCCTCTTAGTCCTTGTATAGGTTGAGGTTTACGCACATGTTGATCACTACCGTGACCTAAACGATAATAATCTCCCTTGCCCCAAGTCCACACCTCACCGGTACGCGTCAATGCAAGACTGAATTGGGCTCCACATTCAATTTGTATAACACCGATACCGGTTAAACGTTCAATTTCATGTGGTACCGAAGAACCTTCTGAACCACCTCTACCCAATTTACCAAAATCACCATCACCCCAAGAGTACACTGCACCATCTTCAGTTAAAGCCAACGTTTGTGCATCTCGACTACCACAGGCTACTTGTATAACACGTTTACCACTTAAGCCAGCCACTAGTTTAGGTTTCAGTTGCGTAACATTGTCACCATGACCCAAACGGCCGTATTCTCCCAGACCCCAAGTATAGAGTTCGCCAGCAGATGTTATAGCAGCACTGTGAGAAGAACCACAAGCTATATCACGTATTTTCTTAGATCTTAGAGATTCTATCATTTTTGGTTTATCCATAGTTAAACGATTGCCATGTCCTAATTTTCCATCTTCACCTTCGCCCCAAGAAAATACTTTACCATCTAAAGTTAAGGCTAAAGCATGCTTGCCACCCGAATGTACTGCTACCTTTTTTACAACATATTGATGTAAAACGGGCACCTGTCGTGGCACAGATATGTTGGCACTAGTACCCAAACCTAATCGCCCATTAGTTCCTTCGCCGCAGGCATAAACTTTACCATCTTGAGAAACTATAAATAATGATTTCGAACCTCCTGCTATGTGTATGGGTCTTAAGCGACTTATGGTTTGAGAAAAAGTCGGTACTTTAACTTTGGATCCTTTTAAGCCACCCAATTGCTCTTTATCATTTAAACCCCAAACCATTACAGTACACGGAGGATCACTTAATGATGATTTAGGATCAGCATAAGAAGACAAAGAAAGATTTTGATTGGAATCGGAAAGATTATCATATTCACAAGCCAAGAAAGAGGCATTCATTAGCATTAAATCCAAATCTGTTTGTTTTCGTCTTCCAATTATATTCAAAGAATGAACTTTACATTGTATGCCATTGTTGCGACATTGTTTAATAACAATTTCTATCCATGGATAATATTGACGGACATCTGTCATTAGGGCTACAGTAGTATCAGTGTTTTTAATTGATATCCAGGAGTATTCCTTTAAATTGCCAATACTATCACCCACTCGTGTTACTACTAATGAAGGCATATGCGAATGATCTGAAGGGCTGACGGTTATAGAAAGACTATGTACTAAAACATTTTCATGCATTTCCAACCGTATCCAATGTTTTCCTTGAGTACTTGAAGAGCTTTGCCAACAATTAGGACTGCGATCTAATAAATGTTTAGCTGTCATTTCATTTGATGACACACTCAATGAACGAATACAACGCGACCAATCTTCTATAAGATCAGAAGCTGCGGGAGCTGAAAGACTATTGAAACCCAAGAGAGTGCTACCCTGTACTGATGTGCCTACTGTTTCTATATCATTTATGGATCCCTTCCAACCGGGATGTTGTGGAAAATCTACATTAACATTTTTGCCACAAACTGCTGTAACCGTGCCTACACTACCGGGCATTACATTTCTCCATTTATAGCGAGGTGCAGCTCTCATACGTACTTGTGATCCAACACCAATTTGCGATGATTGTTTTTCCAAATTAAGAGCATTTGATGAGGAAGCTTTCTCCACTGGCTTCTCCAATAATTCAATGTGTACAAAACAAACCCAATAAGTTGTGCCATGTAATTGCCAATCTACTTGTACATTAAGATCATGCAAACCCTCGGTATCCACTTTCAAAACAGTACCAATATCTCCCTTCTTAATCTCCTCGAAATCACGACAACAACGTACAATCATTCCAGGACATACAAGTCCTCTTACATACATAGCATATTGGTCAGCTGTTTGAAAATCTTGTCTGGTTTCATATTTAAAGGGTTGATCTTGTATAGAAGATCCTTCTACGGTATCTGAACTGGTATCAACGCTTTCATTATCAATATCACATTCAGGATCTTGTAAAGAAGATAGTTTTTGTTGTTGTGTCCCAGCAGCTGCTGCTTCACTTGAGGAATGACCCATTATTTCTGTAGGATCATTGTAGTCTACTGGATCTATGGTATTATTACATATATCTGGATGTTCCAAAATCCATTGTACGATTTGTTCGGGTGTAGGTGTCATGGGATAAATGGTCAATTGTTTTACTGCCAATTCCACTGATTTCTTACTGAAACCCATTTCCATGATTTGTGAAATTAAAGAAGCAGAAGTGTTGACAGATGTATCCGTTTCTTTTAATTCCAAATTAGTAGGATTTGCAGAGTTAGAAGTTCCGGTAGCTTCATCATAAACACCCAAATTATAAATGGGAGTACCATGTATCATAGTAGGTTGCATAGCTGGCATCATACCTCCTAAACGTGTAGCAGAAGTTTGTAAATCATTAAGTTCTGAATGAACTTGTGAAGCTAAAACTTGGGAGCAATTAAGAGCTGCAGTAGCCAATTCACTGTAGGTATAACAAGCCTTTACTGGAGATGGTTGCGTAGCTCGAATTAAAATACTTTGTATTAACAACTCTGTTTCATTGGAACCAGTAAATGAAGTGTTACAGGGCTCTTCATTATTAACATCGTGTATATTATGTGCCTCAGCATTATTGCCTGTAGATTTTTGTGCTTGATCTTCTTCCGAAACACTTTCCTCTGATGAATAAGAACACATTCCAGGAGATCTTTGTTTTAATATCTTACGTAAAGATGTCTGATGTCTATAAAGTACACAATTACCATTTAATACCGATAATTGTATTTGTTGTGAACGCAATAGACTAATATCGATAACATTTGGTACACATTCTTTACGTTCTCCTGGTCCATACAACAATACCGACCAAGAGTTAAGCAACATTTCATTCATGGGCAAACGTGACAAACTAAACACGGAGTAATCTGCACTTTCTAAAGCAGCACTTAATGAGATTTTTCTGCATTCTCCATTCAACGATTGATTGTCGGTACTTAATAGACATTTTCCTTTGGTAGTAAAGCCACATATTGTAGCTGTAGTACCCTCGTGACATACCTGTAAGCCAACTCTAGGACGTATATCACAGCCACCAATTGTTGTTAATACGCCCATTACAAAAATATATTCATTTTCCAAGTGTTGCAAGTCCAAACCATCTTCTCCAAATAGTTCTGCGGCCACACAAAGCTTTTGAGAAAGAAATGAATTAATGGCGGTATTCCAAATGGGCAAAGTATGTAATTTCCTTAGCAACGTTATAATCTCTTCAGCCACAGTGCCAGAGTGTGAAGCGGTCAATAGAATTCGAGGTTTATTTTCTGCTGTTGTTTGCAACAATGATGAATCATTAGGGCAATATAATGTTATTTTACCCAAAGTAGAGAATATTTGTCGTACTAATGAG
Organism: Chrysomya rufifacies; assembly: GCA_014858695.1. NCBI lineage: Eukaryota > Metazoa > Arthropoda > Insecta > Diptera > Calliphoridae > Chrysomya > Chrysomya rufifacies. The sequence continues at coordinate 9,153 of JACGTJ010001013.1, read as the reverse complement.
GTCATTTGTGGCATATCGCCCTCATCGGTCCAGTGAATTAAAACAATTTGTAGTAGACGCAAACAGTGTATTTTACGAAAAACATCTTGTTCACGAACTGTAGGCTGTTCCAAGAGATTTATATAAAAGTCAATCCACATGGGAGAGGTTAAGTACTTGGATAATAATGGAGATTCTCCTGGATCAAATATAATCAAAGTATAAGTTTTTGAAGTTCGAATATTTTCAAATAAGATATTAAAAAAATACGTCACTTACCCGCTATAGCCTTCAAAAAACCCAAAGTAGTCCAATTATCCAAACCACAAATATTAGCCAATGTAGAATCGGGATTTAAAATAGCACGAAACATTGACGATAAACCACGTACAGCATTTTTATCCATTTTATCAGAATGTAAACCAATACCAACCGAAACAATTTGTAAAAGTTTCGTACAGGCATAACGCAACAATTTCGTAGGATGAGATTCACCATTTAACGAAGAATCACTAGCTATTTCATCCTTTTCGGTTTCCGAATCAGGGGAAACTATATTCAAAGCACTATCGGCCAAACGTAAATCATATTGATTCTCTTTGCCCATACGATAAGAATTAGTAGCTCCGGTATACCATTCAACGCGTACCCAACTATATAAGGAACATTTTCATTTAGATTCTTATTATATTTAGGAAATTGCTATACATACCCATCTTCTCCTACTTCACTTATGATTCTTCCTTCACCTGGTGGATTACCATCTTGATCACCCCACTTCCAATCGGCTCCGCGAACAATTCTTGTGCCTATCTTCATTAGTTTAGCTAATTCTGGTCCGGTCAAATTTGCTTTATTGGATTTTTGTTTAAGTATAGTATCCTCATAAACCGTAGACAATTCATATGTATTTTTAACTGCCGGAACATCTCCTCCCGTTTGACTAAGCAAACCCAATACTGTACCCAATGTACCCGAATTAATAAGTAAACTTAACTCATTGGCTCCTATATCCTTAGCCAATATACCAAATATACTTAATAGAAATCTAGCTCTAGGTAATTTCTTTAAAAATACATAAGTTCCCAAATTAGTATTATCTTTACCGGCATTGTTATGTTTCGATTTTAAATGTATTTGTTCTTGATTAACCAGTCTTTGTAATTCCTGTACAGCCCATTCTAATATACGCGCCTGAGCCAAAATTAAATTTGCTTTTTGAAAAGCAGTTATAGAACCCACATCGTCTAAGATATTTGTGGTTGTATGTTTATTACCCTTCAAATGTAAACCCAAATAACCACTTAACATATTGTATTTAACAGCATCCATAAGACCATTCACTTGCAATATGGTATGGAACATTTCCAAACCTTGTCGTCTTATTTGATAACGTTGCACCTGACAGTACATGGCTCTTCGTACTGTTTCAACATCACAGATTTCTTGCATTACAAACTCAACAATTTCATTCATTAGATGACTATTTAAGTCACCCGAAAAATACCATTTCTCACAAAGTCTACGTATAACATCACTACTAAGTCGTGGCTCTTGTTCAGGTTTCTTATCATCAAAATCTAGATCACTGGTTTGAAATTTGATTTCTTCATTTGATGTTTTACGTTCGGATATTAAATTGTTATCACCGGCTTCGAGTAGATTTTCATTTGATGGATGATTGGTTAGTGGTGATGGTATTTGAACCGTAGCTATGGGAATGAGTGAAGGATCGGTGTTATGAGTGGTGTTTTTATCAAGACTAGCCGATAAACTAGCTTCTAAAAGGGACTCCTAAAGGAAAATAAGTAAAGAATTATTGATTAAAACGAAAGACCAAAAAATTTCTCTGAATCAAAACTTACTTGAGATTGAGATTGCAATTTTTGTGCCACGTTTTGACTTTGTATAGTTACATTTAAAATATCCTCCGGTTTAGCACAAACCAACTGTTTTTTAGCCACACGCATTTCAGCTATAATCTTACGTACAATTTGTTTAAATCTTGGTAATTTATGTAATATAGACAACTTTCTTAAACCTTCCTGTTCCAAGCTAACAGCTGGTCTTATTTCATACAACAAAAAACGTAAACGTTCCAGCATAGGAGCACATACCTCTTTATAACTACGATTCAATTGTTGTCTAATACGTACCACCGACCATTTAGTTTGATAAATCAAACGTATAATTTCCGAAATTTGTTTAGGCAATTTATATATTGAATTAGCAGCTGTTACTCCAGCCAGTTCCTTTTCAATTGTTGATAAAATAAGACCACCTAAACTCTGATGCCGGATAAGAACTGCAGTTAGTAAACGTTCCAATTCTTGTACCGGATGTTCTGGTGGAAATTCTTGATGCCATATTAAATTATTTTCCTTACAAAAACGTTCAGAAATAGTCATCCATGTAACAACTAAAGGATCGGTAAGACGGCCATCCGACAAACCAGCTATTAATGTTTCTATACGATGTTGTATATTATTGGCTGATGTATGCATTATGCCCACTGTAGGTATAGCATGTACTGGAGGTTCAGTTGGAGTACTACCAGCTGTACTGGCACTACTTCGTGCTTCTCCCTTTTCTTCGTCGAAGGGATTACTGGGCTGTAGAACTTGAAGGCCACCACTTAGAATACTGGATTTAATAATAGTTTTACACTGTTGCTCGGCTGGTTGTGGAGGTGGTCCTATTTGCAAAGTATTGGCCACTAGACCTAATAAATAGGCTAAAGCTCTTTCGGAATTGAAGTGGGTTAGAACTTTACTTTGCTGCAAATGAGGCTTTAAAAAAGAAAAATAATAAAATTTAATAATAAAATTTCATTTTTACAAAAAATTTAAAAAAAAACACACTTTTTTGGAAAATTTTCAAAAAAAAAATCCTTTTTAAAAAAAATCCCATTTATAGGAAATTTTCAAAAAGTTTCCCTTTATAAGAAAATTTCTAAAAATTTCCCTTCATAAGAAATTTTCAAAAAATTCCTTTTATAGAAAATTTTCAAAAAATTTCCTTTTTTAAGAAATTTTCAAAAAATTTCCTTCTATAGGAAATTTTCAAAAAATTTCCTTCTATCGGAAATTTTCAAAAAATTTCCTTTTTCGGGAAATTTTCGAATAATTTTCTTTTATGGGAAATTTTCAAAAAATTTCCTTTTATGGGAAATTTTCAAAAATTTCCTTTTATGGGAAATTTCCCAAAAATTTCCTTTTACAGGAAATTTTCCAAAAATTTCCTTTTGTAGGAAATTTTCCTAAAATTTCCTTTTGTAGGAAATTTTCCTAAAATTTCCTTTTGTAGGAAATTTTCCTAATACTTTCCTTTTGTAGGAAATTTTCCTAAAACATTCCTTTTGTAGGAAATTTTCCTAAAACTTTCCTTTTGTAGGAAATAAGCAAATAATGTCCTTTTATTTGAAATTTGCAAAAAAAAAGTTATAGAAAATTGTCAAAACAATTTTTAAAAAATGTCCTTTCGAAATATTTTTCTTTAAAATTTTTCTTAACAAACTCACCTTTTCTTCACTTATATTAGGAGCATAACGTCCCACTTTATGATGATTAAATATAAATTCCAAACACGATCTATAGGCGGCATTATTTAATTCCGCTGTAAGATCTTTGCCTATATTATCCTCCAAGAAATCATTAACAGTAGGAATTTCATTTCTAAAATTTCAAATAAAATAACTCAATTTTTTTTTTCAACTATATTTTAACAAAAATACTTACTGATAATCTGCCAGATCACAGACATAACCATTAATTAAAATCCATTTACCACCATCCAATATCTGATTTTCAAAATCATGTTTTCTTATTAACTGTAATTCTTCTGCTTGTTGTGTGGCATTTGAATTTTTATAATTGCCACGACATATAATACCAGGCCAACCCAAATCATCAGAATCTTGTATGTCACTATCACATATCAAACGATTCAAATTATCCAAAGCATGTAGCAAAGGGATAAAATGGTGTGACCAATCAAAGGCGGGCATTAAATTCGATCTATCTCTTTTAAGGATTATAAGGCCAATTAGTAATTCATAGAGTAAGGTATCGGAAATATCAGTCATTAGTATATCGGCCACACCTTCTTTGCCTTGCAAAGCAATTTCATGGGCTTTTTGTAGGGAATGTATGCAGAGACTAACGGCACTTTGTAAATATTTGCTAAGCAAAAGTTCAGCACCAACCAGATCCTCATTTTTGGGACTTTGATGAATGTGTGAAAAGAGTAAACGTTGAAAACGATGTAAGAGATCTAGACTAGGACTTGAATGTTCTTGTGATTGAATAATTGAAAGTGAAGTTAAAGAAGGATTTTCTTCTTCTGGCTTAACAATGCCAGTGCTAAGTAAGAGCTGAGTAAGTTTAGCTTGTGTTAAGGCGGAATTATTGCGCAACAATTGCCGGATGAGATGCAGTAAAGGAAGATTGTGGCCATTATCAGCACAATCATTAGATTCCAAACGTATAGCTTGTTTTAAAGCTGTCTCTAAACCTCCCTCAGCCATTAAAGAACCAACCAAAAGATCTGTCATAAATCTATGACCAGCTGTTGATATGCCAGGTTCAGAGGGTAACAAAGAAGTTAATGTTTGTGCTCGTTCCGAGGCAGTAGGTAATAAAACACTCCAACCAACTTGTAAAGCCCATTGGGCAGCTTCTTGCATAGTTTTCAAAACATTCGCTCCACCAGCCAGACTTAAAATGCGTGTCTTTAAACTAACCAATAAACGCGAACCTTCCGATAGACCCACCGCTTTGGGTGTTACACCATTAGCTATTAAAGCATGTAATTGTAATCTTAAAAGATTTAAACAAGCCACTGCCACACATTCAGCTTCCTGGTTAGGAGTTTGACGATTATTGGTATCCTGACCACAAACCATACCCAATAATTGATCCAATAAACGAAAAGTATGCTCACTTAAATCTATAACAAAGGGTATACGTGCTGGTATTCCCTGTATAGAAGTTTGGCTCCAAATAATACTTTGAGCTGCTCCACAAGCAATTCCAAATGCATAAACCGAGGGATGTGTTGCTAAGATTGGTTGTTTGATCAAGGGATCTCTACATATGGAAGAAGGACATATTTGCTGATAATCATTACGTCCCCAACCGAACACCTCACCATTAGAACTTAAAGCCAAACAATGTGAGACTCCAATGGCTACATCAATAATAACTTTGGTTTGTAAATTACTTATTAGTTTGGGAGTACTTAAACATTGTACTTGTTTGTCTAACTGATTATGACCTAAACGCCCGCCACTAGCTTTACCCCAAGAATAAAGTTTTCCCTCACATGTTAAGGCCACCGAGAATTGTGCTCCAGCAAATACCCTTTGTATACGTGGTAAAGTCTCAATTAATTGTGGCAATTGTGAACCGTTACATGAGCCATTGCCTAGTTTTCCGAAATCACCATCGCCCCAAGCATACACCAAACCAGCTGCCGTTACTGCCAACGTATGAGCATCTCCACTTCCCAGAGCTACATCAACTATTTTGTGCTCAGCTAGAACAGCTACTTGTGTGGGTAATAGTTTGTCATCGGAATTTCCATGTCCTAAGCGACCATAAGTTCCACGACCCCATGTGAATAAGGTACCATTGTAGGTAATGGCGGCACTGTAGGTGCAACCCACATGTATAGATTTAACGGATCGTTCCAAACTTGTGATTTTTGTAGGATGCTCACGTGGCAGAGTGTCACCGTGACCCAAACGTCCGCCCACACCATTACCCCAGGAATATGCGTTACCTGAAATAAAAGAAAGTAGAATTTAGATTCAAATAAAAATATTTGTTTCACACCTCTAGTTATAGCTTTGTCTTAGTTCAGTTCTAGTTCAATTCTAGTTCAGT